>OMNN01027810.1:28051-50703 GCA_900302755.1 Chromis chromis
CACCGTTTACTGATGCAGCCTTAGTTTTCATGCAGTTACTGTGTCACCAAATATTTATTAACTCTCACAAAATTCGGCCCCAGCAGTTACATTTTATGTTGTTTTGACTGTCTTATAACATTTCTTTTCCTGCTTTGAGCCCTATGTGTGGGTTAGTGAAGGAATATCTTTGCATCCTGACTGCATGTCTGATGTGTTACCCATTTATTCCCTGTATCCCTATGTAGCATGAAAAAATACTTGGGCCTACCGTTTCCATTTCTATCTGGCAATGATTTTGCTTTGTAAATGGCTCCATTTCTAATAGGATTTAACCAAAATCTTGTGACATTTAGTATTCCAAAGAAATAAAATGCTCTAAAAAGGGAGCTTTGAGAACACTGCCCGCTGCGTATAGACAAATTAATTGATCGTTTTCAAATTATACCCAGCTCGCCTTTTCTGTTTAATTCAACTGTGAGATTTCAGGCTTTCTACAGTGATTCTTCTACTTTAGACGGGACTGGATCAATAGTAATATGATCGTCATGACTGAAGATAAGCAGTGATACATGGGCTGCTCAGTGATACTGTGTGTCAACTCACTGCCACTACACAGAGACTTGAGTCTCTAACAAAGTTTTTGTGTGGTCATTGTGCTGTAAACTGGTGTCATATTCTGCCTACTTTGTAGGGCACCTTCAGCTCACTGGAGTCCAAGTTGATCGTATCATTTGGCTGACATTTACAAAGACGAAAAGACTTGAATGACTAACCCACTTCCCCTGAAATCTAGCTCTAATCAAAGATCAAGAAGCTTTATTTCTCACTGGCTTATTAAAAAAAACTAAACAAAAAAGCCCCACTTTTTTGGTCACTTGACGATGACTCCTTTGTCCATATTAAATATAAAGGTAGAGCTGGGCGTATATTAGCTTAGCATAACAACTAGAAACAGCTGGACTGGCTCTGTCCAAAGGTTAAAAAAATCTGCTTACAAACACTATTGAAGTTCTCAAATAATCATGTTGTATCTCTTTTGTTTACTGCTCAAAAAAAATGTAGATTGAATCTTGCAGGTTGCCAGGCTACCTGTTCCCCTGTTTCCAGTCTTTATGCTAAGCTAAATTAAACAACTGCTGCCTCTAGCTCTATAGATAATTCCAGACAGGAAATTGGTATACATCTTCTAATGGGAGTCTCAGCAAGAAGGCAAATTACTGTTCTTCACAAAAACTACTACTTTATTTAATGCTGAAACTAACTGAGAATGTAAACGGGCCATGTTATGCAAAATCCATTTTTTCATAGTTTTTGAGCATAATTTTGTGTCGCCAATGGTCCAAGAGACTCACATAATGTGAGAAAAGACCCGTCATTTTTGTCCTTTCTCCGTAGATCAGAAAGTGTGTGTCTGAACAAGCTGTTCGGGTTTGCAACCTGTTGTGATGCCACAGCAGGATAAGCCCCTCCCCTGACGGGCTCCTCTTCTTCTGAGCTCCTCTTGGCCAGTCACTGAACAGAGGCCCAACCCCAGTCTCCGCCCTTAATCCAAACTCTCTGACATCACAACTGTAGTGCTTGAGTGTTTGAGTTCACGAGGGCTCAAAATGGTATAAAAAGGGAGACACTATTATGACAGCACATGATGCTTGGAAAGACTGCAACAGCATTGGGAAAGAGTGAAAGGGAATTTGGACATTTGTAGTTTGTTTAGCTGCTGGTTGATCACTCTCTGTTTGAGACATTACAGTGTTTATACATTTTAGCAAACTGCGAAAAGTCACAAAGCCATGAATATCTGTCATTTCTATGCCGACATTTGACTGAAAGTACAAACAATTCTACAAACGTGCAATAAACAACCACATCAGGGAGCAGTCAGTTTCAGATGAATGCCCTAGCACATTTCCTCCCTACATCATCCATGCTTGGTTTGTGGAGGGCAGGACAACCACATACTGTATATGTGTCACCAATTTTACTATGAATTACGAGCAAGTCATTCAGGAAAGTCTGCAAATATGTCAGCTTATGAAGAGGGTTAGTAGTATCAAAAAGTCAGCATCAGAGCCGTCATGGACTTGACGATTTGACAGTGGGACATCCCTCAGCACTCACACGCTTAGTGGGAGCACACCTTAAAGTCTGTGAGTCTGTGAGTGTGGAGATTAGAATTGAGCAAGAATAGATGCAGAGAGACGCTTGCCTGCAGCCCTATTTGTAAATGAGGTGTGGGCAGCATTAACTTAGCTGGATTTAAATCTACACCCACTGATAAGCCACACACTGGTAAAATAAGGGGTTTTATAGTAATGGTGGAATCAACAACCTGTGCAGTGTTTTGGATTTTTCATAGTGTTTTGCTATTATTTTATCTGAAACCAGAGGAAAGACTACCCATTATTTGTGTTCCTTGTGCGATGTCTTCATTATAGTGTTTTTTTTAGGGCCTGGTGTTATTCTTATTGGAAAAACGGTTAAAGAGGTCTTGTTAACATGACGTTTTCGTACTTTTATCCACTGTGTGCTAGTTTCTTTTATTGTATTTGTGACTGCATCTGCTCCTTGCGCGCATTTGACTATTTGACCAGCAGTCAGCTCTCCCAGCCAGTCTCCATCTATCACTCGAGCTTAATTCAATCAGGATCCACATCTCAATCAGGGACTGGGTTGGCCGCCACTCCCGGCCAGTCACCATGCCACCGGCAGCCCTGCCACACCAACAAAGACACAGGCAGGAGGAAGAGAGAGGGAAAAGAAAAGGCACAAGGCATGAGGGAAAGACATAGTGTGAACATAGTGTCCATGAACAAGAAGAAAGAGTGAAATAAGTGAGATAAAGAGACTGGAGAAAAGCCGATGCTGCCACTTTTGCATGAGTAATGCCACAGTTTATGTATGTACTGTATGTGTGCTGAGATGGAGGCAAACAGACTATGTGTCTGACCGTGCATTTGTGTTGCAGCTCTGCCTCAGAGGACTTGGGCTGCAGGCGTGGAGACTTCAGCAGGAAACACTATGGTTCGGTCGAGCTGGTAAGTCCCACCCACAATGCACTCATCTGTCTGTTGCTCCCTTTGTGTCTCAGCATGGGTGTCTCCTCATCCTCTTTCTCCCTCATCCTCCTCATTGATTCTTCTCGTGATGATGTCCCCTCCCTTTCTGTGTCTGTCTCTCTCTCTGCCTTCCCCTCTTTCTGTTGGCATGGTTGGACAACAGAGGGGGACTGATGAGTCATGACGTACTGGGTGTGGTCCAGCGATGTGCTTTGCCAGCATGGATCACAATATGCGCTCACACTGATGCAGGACTCTGCTGGCTGCCCAGCCTCCAAACTTCATTTGTTTTGTTTTGACGCTGCTGGTGTAAAGCTGCAGCGCAGTGTGTGTCTTTGTGGTTGATTACTAAGCTGTTGAGTCATTGTTGCTGTGGGGAAGTGTGTGTGTGTGTGTCAGTGAGTGTACGTCCCTCCACTGTGAGCTGAGTCTGTACATCCCGATAGCCCAGAGGGACAGGAAGTCCTAGGGTTTTTGCGCTGCGATCGTACTTCCTACCAGAGACATATTGTGGGTTTGTCCATGAGCGCAGCGCACCACGTGTGCGACAGATTAGTGTTGAGGAGAAACCACATGCTGCCTATCAGCACTAGCAGACTGACACTATGCACAATGCTGCTGTGTGGGGGTGAGAAAATGAGAGAGTACCGGGAGTGTGAGGTAGGATGAGGTCACTAATAGCCTAAATATTCAAAGTGAGTCCATCACAAAACGGGCTTCTTTTTTACCTTGAACGTGTGCTATATGACTTGTTAGATCTGCTCAGCGGTGTCCTCTCATTCTTATTATCTCTCCTACACCTAGAAATTGGTATTTTTTTCAAGTACAGACTACGTGTTACAAACCAAAGGGTCTTTTGAGATCCATCATGATAGATTAAGTGTTAGATATGCAGACAAAATAGATACAGACAATAGGCAAATTAAGGATGAAATTGAGTAAAATGAGTGAAGAAGCACAACAAATTGAAGTGCTCCCACCTAGACACACTGCTTGTTACAATTAAGTAATTAACATCCAGTCATGCTCTGTGACAGGTATGGCACTGCTGAGCCTGCCCAGTTGATTCTGATTTTGTATCAAGATGGCAGGAGGAAAAGATCTAAGTTTGAAAGAGGTTTTATTGTTGTGGCACAGATGGCAGGAGTTTCAGTCACAAAGACAATTCAACTGGTGCAGATAATGACTAAAGTGTCATCTGATTTTAGATCTATAGGAAAGACGTCTGTCTAAAGGGTGAGGAATTGTGGTTGACATTTGATGACAATGTGTAAAGGAAAACAGTACAGCAACTCTTCCTCAGGTAACCAAAAATGTCAATGCAAGACGTGATCAGACTGTCAGCATCAACACCTCGTTGACAATTACATAGAGGGACATTAAAGTAGGGCTGCAGGGCATAAACCCTCATTACAAAGATGAATGCACATTTGACAGTTCAGTGGTGCAGAAACCAGAGGCAACGTTCTACAGAGGTACGGGAACAAGTGATACGATCAGATGAGTCATCCTTCACCATATTCTCAACAAGTGCATGTGGGGCACATCAACAGAATGGTACAGGCCTGAACTCTTGACCCCTACAGTAAGGGGAGGTGGTGGCTCCGTTATGCAGTGGGGGTGTTTTGCTGGTATGATTTGGGTCAACTTGGCCCTTTAGAGGGAAGGGTCAGTGCAAATCAGTAGGAAGTTGTTCTGAATGCTCACCTTTATCATATGATGAAACATGTCTATCCTGATGAGAGTGTTGTGTTTTAGGGTGGCAATGCCCCCGTCCACAGGTCACGAGGGGTCACTGAATGGATTGATTAGTATGAAAATTACTTGAGTCATATGGTAAAGCCTTCAAGGTTATCAAGTCTCAACACATTTTAACACCTAATGTGAGACTTTGGATCAACAGCACCCGCCACCATCATCATGAAAACACCAAATGCGAGAATAAGTTTGGGAAAAATGGTGTTCATCCCTTCAGTAGAGTTCCACAGACTTGGAGAATCAAAGCCAAGGTGCATTGAAGCTGCTCCTGTGGCACATTGTTGCCAAACCGTTTAGTATAACAATTTATGTTGTTTTTTCCTTTTTTCTTCTTCTTCTTTTCATTTCCTTTAATTTGTCTGTAGGTATATTATTATTATCAATTAAAATATTGTAAACATCTCAAGTCTCATTTCTCATAGCAGTCCATCAGAGTCCAGTCTGAACCTGAGGGCTAATACTATTGTATAAAACTGAGAATAACTGCAAATCGCCACATCTGAGATGCTAGAATGAATGAATGAATGTTTTCTGTCTAAACATTGACCTAAATGATTAATTAATCATTCTTCAAAAATTTGCATCTGTGATTTGTCAAATGTGTAATCTGACTTGCATGTTGACGTTGACCTGACAAAGAATCTTGCATGCCAATCAGGAAGAAAGGTGGCTGTAATGTGATGATAAAACAAGTAAACCTTTTTTAATGAAGTTGAGTGGCATGTCCATTGCCACTGTGCATTCAGCAGTCAACACTGTTGTCTGTCACCTATGACTAGAATCTTTCTTCTGTCTTCTTTGCACCAACGAAGCTGGAATTAATTCAAGATTAGCTGTACTCAGACTTTAATAAAACTAGTTTTAAAAAGGGTAAATGCAGATTTAAAACTAAGCAGAGCTGTGTTGCACAATTAAAAACTTATCTCCATTTCGTAAACCCAAGTTTGTTTCTGTGAACTGACCTGAAATGAAAGATTTTATCATCATGGAGATGCTTGTTTACCCAAATTAATATAATTTTTTCCATAAATAGAAAATAAATGTGCATGCTGTGTTGCAATGTTTCCACAGTCTTGCTCTTGTCTTCTACACTTTGCTTACAGTTCGGCAGACTGTGGAGTTGTGTTGGCCAAACAGTTCCCCATCTCTTTGAAAACACCCAGTGGCATGAAATCACAGATTTTAAAATTAATCCTGGATCGCATCCTAATATTGTAGTTTAAACTTTAAACTTCACCTACAAGCTCCTTGATAAGTGGTCTATGTTAGCCAGCATAAACTGTTATACAGCCTCCATATCCAGTTATTTGGTATTCAGGTGAATTAGAAGGAATAAGCAATGATTGCGAATCTACAGTACGTCTCTTAAATTATAAGAATTAAACCAAGGAAATGTAAGTACCAAAGCACATCACATAAAAAAGAATCCTTTCCAGTGTGAATGTGTTCCAAGACATGACAATTCCTGATGGGATAAGAGGCTTTGTGCTATGTTTATTAGAAGAGGAAGTGAATAATGGAAAATTAATGACAAGGTTTGGTAAACCCAGGTTGATCTTCAGGAATAACCACAGGGAGGATAACCACATGTTGCCGAGCTTACATTTTATCCTTGGTCCTTGACTCTACAGAGAAATTAAGTCTTTGTTTTTCAGTGGAAGAAGAAATATAATTGCTTGTGTGAGCATACAAGTGAGAGTGTTTTTGCCGAGTCTGGTGTTCACACTGTTTAAGGCTGTACGTCTCCGGGGGAGGCTTGTGCAAAGGTCGGGTCTGTGATTCTGTGGAAATTCAAGTCCTGATGCCTTTTAGCCCACAAACAGCTTTCTGTGTTGACAGTACTGAATCTGTATACTCAGGGTCTGTGGGTCTGTCTGGTTTGGTCGAGGAACAATTTTAGCACCTGACTTTTTCTGAAAAAAAATGGCACGAAATTACCCAACATTTTGCTTTCTCCACAAATCTGATATTGGTTAACACGCAGGCTTATCTTCAGTTCACTGGAGCAGAGCAACAAACACTCTGTCATGGCAATGATTTGGCTTCATCCATGGTGCCTGTGGTGGTGGAATGTTAATATAGGCAGAACAGTGTCCACTGGAGATGACGGTGTTGAGGTCAAGGATCTCTGGGCTGCAGACTTCAGGTTTAGGCAGAACGGCTGTTTGAACTTCACCTGCAATGACAGTTGTTTGACTTGCAAAGAAGGAGGAAGTATAGCTTGTGTCTTACTCAATGTGCAACTAGTTTTGGGAGTACTGTCATTCATTGGTATATAAAGACATTTGAAGCTTTGCTGTATATGCGAGTTGTCTGCAAATATCAGTTTCATAGTACACTTTATTGCCTTGAATTTGAATGTATGCAACTTACATTTAATATCATCTAAATGTATTATTTTCATTTTTTTTCAAGAAAATCAACAGAATTGGCTACTGTAGTAGAAAACTAATGTCTACTTCTTGACTAAACCTAAAATGCTACCCTTTAGAGCTAAATGCTACATTAATCTGTTGGGAAAAGGCCTATTTATGAACCTAGCTACCCTGTTCTGAAGCTGTTGCACTGATTAGCAATGAGGAACCTAGAACCAGGGTTTGTAGCCAGGATTTCATGAGGTCTTAAACTCAAAATTGCCTAAGTCAACTCCCATTTTGGTACAGGTACCAAAACAAATATGTACTTTATGCATAACATGTATTACATATTACATTCAATGTGTTACACTCCTCCCTTTAATCTCCCTATGTTCATATGCTAAACAGGAAATATACATAAGATTGGTACACTTTCTATTCAGAAACAGCCAGAACTAATGACCACAGTTGGACAGTATGTACCTCGTTGGTTCGACCACTAATCACTTTTCATGTTGCCTCTTTTCAAGCAATGGCAGTTTATTCCAATGCTTTGAAGACGTATTCAAATGTCTCCACACAACTGATTCAAAGCTGGGTCTTCCTAATAACAGAGACAAGTGTAAGCAGAACCATGACTCACCTTGTCTGTTTTATTTTTGGAATCATGGAAGCAGCCGTAGTGGTTGCCAATAAGAGTAGGTATCTCTACTGTGTACCAGTATTATTCACTGTTGTCGACACACACACCAACTACGTCTGACATTATAGAGCTTTATAGAATTCGGTTACATTCCCCACAATAATAACAATTCTGCTTTAAGAAGTTGTAGGAATAACAATCTTCTGAATACACTATCGAAATAAAGATTTCCTTTTCTCTGTAATGAGACATGATGATAGCTTTCAGTAAAAATATCTTTCTGTATGACCTCATTACAACTCAACACCTCCACAGACAAACACAATAAGTCTAGTTTATCTGTACAAAACTGAGATATTTCATGTGATGACTCAGAACGCCCGTATTCTCGGCACAAAGTCAAACATGATTCCAGTAAGTGTTGGATGCCGCCAAGGTTGCCGATTGCCGTTGATTCTGTTTATGATATTTATGGACAGGATCTAAAGGTGTGGCCAGTGTGAGGAGAGTTTACAGTTTGGAGACCTCAGAGCTCTGTCTACTTTTTGCAGATGATGTAACTCTATTGCCTTCATCAAGCTGTGACCCTTGGCTTGCACTAGTGGCAGTTTACAGCCAATTTTGAGACTCAACATCTTCAAGTCTGAGGTCATGGCTCTCTGCCAGATACTGGTGGATTGCTCCGGGTTGGGGATGATTTGCGGCAACACACAAGGGAGTTTTAGTATCTCAATATGTTGTTCATGAGTGATGGGAAAATGCAGCGTGAGATGGACAGATGGGTTGGGGCAGCATCAGCAGGAATGTGGGCGTTGTACCGGACCATCATGGTAAAGCTCTTGATTTATTTGGCAGCCTACATTCCAACTCTCACATATGCAAATATAGCTCTGAGTAGTGACCGAAAGAATGAGATCGTGGATACAAGTGTCAGAAATGAGTTTCGTCATGGGGTGGCTAGATTCATGCTTAGAAATAGAGGGGAGCTCGACATCAGGAGTGAGCTCAGAGCAGAGTTTATGCTACTTTGCTTCAAAAGTAGCCAGCTGAGGTAGTTCAGGCATCTTTGGAGGTTTTGTGGGCAAGTCCATTTGGAAAAAGACCCAGGGGTAGACCCAGAATTCGCTGGAGGGATTATATATCTCACCTGGCCTGGGAATGCCTTGGGATTCCCTAGAAAGAGCTAGAAAATGTTACTGGGAAAATGTATGGATGGACATGATGACTGAAAACTTTGACCTGCTGGTGGCACTGCAGATACAGTGTGGGGACCACCTAAGTATTGCTCAGTATAACAGTTTTGGTGCTAAAGGAAGAGTGAGCTACTGTGTGCTGATCCTTGAGGAGATCCTTCTGCCAGAATCACAGTGTTTGAGTTGGTAGAGCCTTGGCTGCTATTGTGGCTCATGGAGGCACATGGAGGTGACATTTTCAGTGAACTCATCAGGAACATTCATGTACTCATCTTGTAGTGAGTACATGAATGTTCATGTACTCACTACACTGGTATGTCTTGAATCATAAGATTTTGTTGGCTAAGTTCTCCCAAACACAAGTGAGAACAGAGAATCAGTGTCAAGTGTTTGTGTGTGATAGCTTTATAAAGTGCCGGAGGGCCCTTTCGTTACATGGAAGCAAGTTGGAAACAAAGTAGGAAGTTTAATTTGCTAAATACACCAAAGAATAAGATAAATCAATATCCTGCTGCTGCACACACACTCACACACACACACACTGGCCGTCCGCCCAAATTACATGCCCCAGTCACTCTCGCCAACACAAGTGGGGTTCCTGTTATCCTTTGTGCCAACACACACGCCCCGAGACGTGCATTTACATAAATACTCATCCACACAAGTGAGCAAAAAATACTTCATGACGGCATCTGCGTTCGTGGATAGAGACAAACAACACAAACACAAAGGCAACTCCCACCCTGCGCTGTCACTTCATTCAGTGACAACTCCACGGTCCACTTTCAAAAACTTAATTGTGTGTTGTGCACTAAAGCTGGCAGCAATTAAACCCGTTTCATCCTGACACGACAGCTTAGAGAGCGTGCCGATGTTTTTCCAGTGAATTGAATCGTCTTAATTTGAGGCCCAGAGATGAAGGTGGTGACGGTGAGGTGGGTGCCATACAGGGAATCCAACACAGGAAAGCAAACAAATGTTCGAGGTATTGAGGATAAAACCCATCAGACACACACTCTCATGTCGATTGTTTCTGTGTGTGGGCATGTGCGTTTGTTTGTTGAGCTGCAGTGCACAGCGATGGATGTGACCGGGGCCACTGTCAGAATTAGTGTGTGTGCATGTGTTTGTGTGTTTGAGAAACACTGTTGAGAGGTTAGCTGTCAGTCTTGCACAGCGACTGGTGAGCAGACGGCTCCACTCCCACCTGCCTACCAGTGTTACTGTCACTGCCTCAGAGGCGTTTGACTGCACTGTCACATTGAATTTATTTCCGCTCCTAGTATGTGTGTGTGTGTTGCACTGTGTGTTATTGCGTCTTTTTGTGTTGTTATTACCTACATAGGTTTTGCTTCATAGCGGCCTCTGTGGCCACAAGTGGCAATTACAAGACAGTAGCAAACTGATGTATGTGTGTTTAATTCTTGTTTTATTTTGTAATACAGCCATTGAAATGTTTCTCTGTAGCAACTTGTGTCTGAAGTTTGCTGACTAACACTACTGAACATTCGCCATCAAAAGGTCATCGTCATGTCAGACTACACTCATCAGCCACAACATTAAAACCACTGACAGGTAAATGAGTAAAATTGATCATTTTGATTCAATGCAAGGGAAATCTGGTATCCATATGGAAGTTACTTTGACACATACCATCCACCTAAACATTATTGCCGATCAAGCACATCCCACCATGGCAACGACACCCCCAGCAACACTGAGTCCCCCAGCAGGACAATACCCTTGACCACACCCTAAATAGAGCTGCAGCAAATAATAGATTAATCAATTAATCGTTAACTATTCTGCTAATCGATTGATCAGTTTGAGTAAAAGTCAGAATTCTATGATTCCAGCTTCTTAAATTTGAACATTTTCCTCTACAACAGTAAACTGAATATCTTTCAGTTGTGCACAAAACAAGACTTTTGAGGACATCATCTTGAACATTTTATAGACTAAACAACTAATAATCCTTCAGTGCAGCCCTCCTACAAAAGATGCTCAGGAATGGCTTGAGCAAGATGACAAAGAGCCTAAGATTTGCCCAGCCTCCAAACTCCTCAAATCCCAATCCACAGAATGCACTGGAACATCACAGAAGCCTCACCCCTCAGGACCCAAAGGATCTGCTGCCAACTTTCCAGTGTCAGACGCAACAAGACATCCCCAGACCCCCAGTTCTCTGTTCACGCCCAGACGGGTAAAAGCTATTTTTGTGACACAAGCAGGACCTGCACAGTATGAAGCAGGTGACTTTGATGGCTTTAAATTTACTGAACTGATTAGAATTGTAGCTAGTACTGAGGTGTCTAGTGCACTTTTGAGAAAATATCAATGCGCTTTATATTGCATGTTAATTTTTAACTTTTTGTGCATTTTATTGCCATCATCTCCATAGCCAATCAACAATAACTTAGAAATTTCAAAGATTTGCAGGACACACAAGTAGAGCTGTTTTTCAGTTTTCTATAATGACGTAAATTGAAAATCTTTTCACTATTTTCTTAAAAGAATAATGGACAGAATCATTGACCAATAGTGGAAATAGTTGCAATCGTTGTTTGCTGTCGATGAGTCCAGCGATTAGGATTTTAAGTCTTACGGTGTTGCTCCACCTGATGTTTCATTTTTCCCTCACTAAATTGTTTTTGTGAAGTTTTTCCTTATCTGAATCCAGGGACAAAGGGTGCTGTATACTGTAGAGACTGTAAAAAAACAAAAACTCTGAGGCACATTTATGATTTGTGATATTGTTCCAGATGCGTCAAAAGGTCAGTAAAGTACTGAAACCGAGGCTTGCACAAGCTTACACACTCATGAGCCATAACTAGAGCTTTACTCTTAGAGCACTGCAGGACCTTTAGATTAGACTGACAGCTACAATGGGTGATATTCAACACCAGGATGTATATAGAGAACACACTTGCAAACCCTCCCAGAAACTCTAGTAAAATTTTGCATGTAAAATTCTCAAAGCCCACTTGAAAGTAATGCATTTTTTGGAAAGCATGAGAGTTTATCAGCCTCTTTAGAAGTAATTGGAAGTCTGTGTCATAGTGGCTGATTATCCAAACATCCTTATTTAAATTTATGAGACGCTCTCCTTCTAACTCTTGTCTCTCCATCTGTGCCCCATCCTCCCATTTTCCCTGATACATAACTAATCGTCTATTAAGGCAGCTGATGCATGGCACTCTGCTGCTCAGCTCTGTGATCTAAGGCTTCACTGCAGCATCTGCCCACTCTTGAGGGCTCTTAAAGCTGCTGCTCCCATCAGCGTGACTTCTGGGTGGGTGGGACGATGGCCCGGTGCTTTCAGTTCAAGTCATTAGTGCAGTCATTGCCAGTGTTGCTGCGTATAAACAGGTGTATTGATGTGGTGCTGTTAGCGTGGCTGGATTTGTCCTAGCTGCAGGTAATGTTAATGGTAATCAGTCAGTGGACACATGGCAAACAGCCACCAAACAGTTATTGCTTGTCTTCGATTTCACCTCTGATTTCCCCCTTCACATTTTATTATTTCATGTCTGCAACAATATCGTGCATTTTACATCATTGTTTGCGTAGCAGGAGTTGCCCACTGCATGATAGAGTTGTTCACAGACATGCTGTGTAGCAATCAACACCTCAAGAAATGTATCTTGTTGTTCAGAATGGTTATATTGTACAATATACAACAGCAGTGAGTATGCTTAAATAAAAAACAATGTTAAATTTTATCACCTTACAGTAACTGCATTACTTCTACGTTGAACAGTATGGGTATTTGTTCTTATGAAAAACTAACAGTTTGGATGTACTATATGTAGTACTATAATCTACATCCAGCTCTTTCCTGGATGGGTTGTTTTGCTCTACCTTTCTCTTTAACATATTACAAAGGTGTCCAATCAGATTCAAGTCAGGTGACATAGTTTTCACCTTTTTCTTCTTTAAAAACTCTTATTCCTGCTGGAATATTCTTCTTCTGTAAAGCTTCTGCAGACTGAGAGTCCTCTTGTCAGCCAGTATTTTTGGTATATCCACAGGCATTCACGGTGCCATCTCCCCATCATCTTTGCAGTCATAGAGCCCCATATCATCACATTCCCAGCTCTGTACTTCACTGTCAGGACTGTGCATTCACTGTGGTAGTCTTGGCCAGGTTCATGTCGAACATGCTGGGCCTCATCTGATAATATTTTATCTTGATCTTATTGGACCAAAGAATGTGGTCCCAGCATTTAACACGCTTTTTTTTCTCATATTTTTTAGTAAAGTTTAATTTTGTAGTTTTATGAAGAGAAAGCATGTTTTTTTCTTGGACACTGCTCATCAAGGTTAATATTATGCAATATACTTAGCATTGTCTGCGCTGTTACAGAAACTTAGATTTCTACTGAAAACCCCTGTGTCAAATCTGAAGCTCTTGTTGTGAAAGTAGTGGCTGTCTGTGGCGCCATTTTACTCTGATTAGTGGTACTATGGCTGATTCTATGCTTCCTTATTACTGCTGCAACTGTGTTTCCACAGACTTTTATTTAGTTAACAATTTCCCTGTACCTGTTTCTATCTTTTAAGTGTCACAATTAGATTTTTTTAGGTCCTTCAACAATTTTTTTCAATGGAGCCATGATGTAGACATGCAGATAGACATAGCCCTTAGGTCCAAAATTGAGGAAGTTCTGGTGTTCACAGGTCATTTTGCAACCATGTTCATTTAATAAGGTCAATTAGAAATCCTGGAACCTGTATGTTTGATATAGTATTTCTAAAGTTTTTAATTGTTCATAAATACTTTACTGTTTTTGAGGTGATACAGTTCTGAATCATTTGACTTTTTACATTTGACATTGCACAAAGGTGTGCTCACTTCTGTTGTATACTGTATGCTAACAGACTAAATTCATACTCATAAGTATATAAAATATATGTCTGGTCATATTCTATAATTCTGATGCTGCCAGCAAATTCCACAAAAGGCCAAATCCCACAATGAAATGATCTAACAAGAATAGTCTGTGTACCCAAAGCCTGATATGTCTTCTTTCTGTGTGCCGAAGAGCTCCATTGTTGGACAGAAAAAAAAAAGAAACAATTAAAAACTCGATTGACGTCTGAGGCAGGGATGAATCGGGCTTCAACTGCACAATCAATATTTGTCAGTTCATTTGGGATCTGGAAAGAGGAGATCTGAAGCGCACTGTAATATTAACAGGAGCAGCACCTTATGAAGAGCTCTTGATATTACTGTGTGACCCACATCTCATCTTTCCAGATTGTGATCTGTTGTCAGAGAGAGACTTTTACAGCTTTAGTGTTAGTTCTTTGTTTGTTTTGATGTTTTTATTGGATTTCTTGAGAATAAGAAAAATAAAGAACTAAACCATCACCAGGCTTATCCTGGGATTAGTTCTGTTTTGCAGCAGTATTCATATGGGCTCTCTGAATCATCTGAAAGAAAACATAAAATGTACTCGTAAAACAACTGGTGGTCGCTTGGCCACCAAAGATGGTGGACTTTTCGATCCCTTCATGAACATGATCAGAAGGACCACATAAAAATAACAGTCACTCTGGAAAAGACAGTAAAAAAAGGCAGATCGAATTTTGTATGTTTCCCACATTTGACTTCCCTTTCTAAACACAGCAGTAGTATTTTTATTCTGGACTGTCTGAGTCATCGGATGATCTGTGTGACACACTGAGATATTTATGTCTTTTTGCCTCTCAGATTCTCTAGTGTATTAGCACAATCTTCAATGATCGCTGTCCTGAACTCATAGTCCACCTTTTCAGTGTCTTGCTTTAAATAACAAGACACATTCTATCTGGCTTCACTGTGTCCTCACCGTAGATGTGTTAAGGAGAACTGGATACTGCTTTTTTTTTTTTTACATACTGTACTTTATTTTTATGTTACAATTTTGGTCAATATTGAAATCTTGATTATTTAATAATTCATTGATTTTAGGGACAAAATGTTTTTATTGCATTTTCACATTCAAATCGAGAATTGTTTTCACTTCATGCTACATTCATGCTAGTGTGCAAATCTTCAGAATAAGGCTGGTCCTTATTCACAATGCGTCTCCTAGAAGCAAAATACATATAAAATGGTACCAACACTTTTTACCCAAAATAAATCCACAGAGCACTGCTTTCATTTTCACGTTGTGCAACACTGTCATGTACTGTGTAATGTTGCAGTTGAAACTGGACAAGGATGGGGATTCAGTGAGGTAGAATTAGCAACTTCAGTCTTCTTGGCCTTCAACCATTTATCGTGCTGCATTTTGTGATGTTTTTTCAGGTGGCTAAACAAGTTACTTGTGTTACACAAGTCTCTTGCATATAATTTCTTTGCATTTTTTGCATATGATTTCTGATTTTTAACATTACTTGGCCTAAATTGAAAATACTTACAAACAACAGATGATGATCCATTTCAAGAGACTAGCTCTTCACCTTCTGCTCCAGACATTTGAATTTGAGTTTACTCATCTGCTCTCTGTTGCATATTCCTCTTCTTCTACTCTGCATTTTAGCTGCAACATCCAGGAAATTTTTGCACAGGCCACTGCAGGGGTGCCTGAGCAGCGGAATAGCTGTTCCCCAAAAGTGAAACCAACACATCTCAATTTCTCCCTGGTGGCTTGCTGTTAGTTTAGGGGGCGCTCAATTTGATATGCAGAGGAGTTTTCTATGAGCAGAGCACGAACTTCAAACATCAATATCACAGGAGGTTGTCTTCATTTGATCACGAGAAGCAAAAATTGTGATTGCGATTCATATTCAACTCATATTGCAGCCCAAAAGTCCATGCCAGCTAAAGACTGATGTAGAAGAAAATGAAAATAAAGAAGCAGTTTTGTTTTATTCTTGCAGTCTCGAGCTTTTTAGCCACATAATTACAATGCAGTGTATGCTGTTCATTCTAAACCCTGATCCTGTGATACCATGTCCAACAACACAGTCATTAGATTTGAGTCATGCTTTAATGTTTGTTTTTTTCCAAACAGTGTCTTTCACAAAGAGATATTCTTAATCGGGAATTACTTTGGCTTATTGCAGGTGTAGCTGGAGTTACTCGAGTGTGACCTGATCCAAACCAAACAGAGAACAGCTATCATCACAGTAAAGTCTGATGGTGTGGCTACGTTGCTCCAAGTGGATGTTTGAATCCTTTACAACGAATCCAAAAAATGTAGTTAATAACATGTCTCCTTGCTATGGGAAAAAATGTTAGCTCCTACTGTACATATTAACGTGGTAAGTCCAAGATACTAAAGTTTACATCTTACAGTGCAGTGCACAGTTTCATTTATCCTTTTGCACCTGGCAGGACTCTCCAAAGTCTTCTTGGTCTTACTTTGACTTTTTCTGACTGAAAAGCCCTGATGCTGTTAAAGGGCTGTGTCTAGGAAACAGTTAATTGTGTTTTTAAATAAAGGTATTCCCATAAAGTTGTGGGCCTGCAAGTTTTGGAAATGGTTCACCAGTCTGCATCCCCATTTCCAATTTTTCTAAACATAGAAACACAAGACTCTCCGTGTTAATCTAACAACCACATACTGTATTATTATGGTTTATAAACACAAGTTATTTCAGCTTGCTTGCTGAGAAATCATGTTGTGTCCATTATTTTAGAGTAGATCTTATTACAACCACTAATTAGTACAATTAAGCTGGGCTGGTGTTGTTATAAGAAACTGTCAGCCACAGTTGTAACAAATTCTAGTCTCATTTATCCAATCAGAGTGGTCTGGCTGCACTTCACTGTCATTCTGAAAGTTCTGGCTTGTTTGTATCTCTTTAAACCATTCTCAGTCATCTTGGAAAGGGTGCAGCGTTGGGGTTTCCAAAAAATAGTGATGGAAGAATGTTTTGGAAAAGAGTTAGGGTTAGAAACTAGCTAAGTACTAGGGCTAAAAACTAGCGGGCCTTCCTTCCTGTACAATTAAAATACTCAGCAAAACCTGAAATTTTCAGTGTGGTAGGTCGCCAGAGACTGTTGTTGTTTCCCGTAGTAAAGAGGATTTTGAAAACAGTAACATGCAGATAAATATAAGTGGAGAGAAAAAACACGCATGAATTTTATACCTGAAGTCTACATCTGCTGAGTCAGACTAATCCCGACTGTTTTATTGAATTTGTAAACGAAACATGCTGCCATAGTTGAAGAATTCATGCAGAATTTACCCAGAATCCAAAAGAATGTTTTCTCAGTGGAATCACGTTTTCACACGTCACTAAATTCATTTTGAGATTGCAGCTTGTGAGGCGTAGCTAACTTCTACCTACCCAAGTTTTTATGTACAGTCTTGTACCTTAGAGTTCTTATCAAACTAGATATGTTCTCATGCGTTTGTTAATCTTTTGCAAAAAGGGCTCCATCTGGATACATCAATGAAACACAATAAAGAGATTCAATAATGGAGACTAGGAGGAAGGGAAAAGAAGAGATTGCACTTTCATGATTCCTCTGAAAACTTCTTCCCTTTCAGTGATTTTTTTTTAAATCAAAGGATTCTCTTTAATCTTCCCCCTTTTTCTTTATTCCATTTGCTCTTCCTCCTCTCTTCCTCCACTCTCAATCTCCATCTTAATTTTTCTTCCCACCTCTCCCTTCGCTCGTATCTCCTCTCCGACTGCGCACCTGCCTCTCCTCACCCTCCTCACCCCTCTTCCACTTCCTCTGCCGCTCTGCTGCCTACGCCTCTGTGTTCTCAGCCTTCCTGGAGGATTGTGAGTGTGCATGAACAGGCCCACTGATGAGATCAATTATCTATCAGCAGTCACAAAAGTATTGATTTAATACCCCGACACACTCACACCCACATCTCCCTCACTCTCTCTGCACTGCAGCGCTCCTTTTGTCCCTGCGGGCCTTGGGGAAATCAGAGGCTCTATGAGCATGCCGAGGGCTCGATTGTGTTTGTGAAATGTTCAAATCATGTCCTAAAATGGGAGCTGTTTAAGTGTGTGTGGAGGAGAGAGTGCGAGCGTCTATAAAGCTGGAAAGCCTCTGCCCCTTCTCCCATGGGGTTACGCTCGATGGAGACGGCTATTATTCTTTTATCATTGGGCTTTTTGTTGTCATTACACATCGCTCTCTGCCTCTCTTCCCCGTTGGCCTCATCCTTCATCCTGTCCCTCTCTCTATATACGTTGGGTGCCCCCTCTCGTTTCTGCTCGGCCCCTCCACTATTGCTCCCCGGCAGCGGCGAGGTGTTTTATGGCTTGTTTGTTAAAGCGTAGAAGCATAACGGTCTCCCCCCTTTCCTCCCCTGTTGCCTCTCGTCTGCCTGCCCCCCGACCCAGGGGGGATCGTTGGAGTGCAGCTTTTCCTTCTTTGCCACTCTTCTGTTGCATGATTTACAAGCAGTGAATGCCCATGTGTGTGTGTGAGTGCATGGAAACACACACACACAGAGACTCCCCAGAGCACTTAATCTCTCCTTTCTTGTGACATTTTTTATTCTTTCACCCCAAAACAGCAGAAAGCCCATTCACACGCTGCAGCACAAACACTTACCTAAACGCGCATTTAATACTGAAGGTTTTTTCCCCCCCTGTGCAGCCACACACATACACACCAGAGAGGCAGTGCACCGCTACTGTCTGAATGCTGGTTTCCCCTCCATTATCCTGCGATTGGACAGTTAATGTTGCAGGAGGCAAGAGAGATGGAGGCCTGCAGCTTCGACATTTACTTCCCATTTTTCCGCACCCACAGATCTGAACAGAATCCTCCCATGAACACGAGCAAACATGGGCTCATGCCGCCGCACTCGGAGATACGCAGGAAATATATTTGTTTTCAAGCCTATTAATATGCATATGAAAGGAGGGAGCGCGGTATTTTCTGCAGCCCTCACCTAAAACACAGCCAGTTATTGCACAGGAGCGTCTCCGTCATTTATCAGAGTTTCACACCTGCAGTAAATATGCTTGGCTCTCTGTCTGCTCGGTTTTATTATCTCATTATATACAGTGTACCTCAGGGAGGAAATGCAGCAAGTGCTTTACTTGTGTGCACAATAGGGCTGGGAAAAAATCAGTGTGACGTTAACAGAAATGTTTATATCATGTTTTTCGTCATAGTGTTGTTAGATTGCACCTTGGTACTTGGAGAAATCAAAGTTTCAAAATAAAACACATCATAAAAATATTAGCAAAACTGCCACAGAACACATTGTGGTTCATAAATCCACCTCAAAATATTCACTTAGCACATGCAGTACATGTACTGAGCCATGACACTAGTTAACCTGTGTTTCCAAGTCTGTCCCTGTAGACTGTCTCCATTCTTGGAGTTACAGTTGACAGAAAGACTTGAACTGTGCTTAGTTCAAGTCTTTGATTCTCCAATCTGCAGTCAGATTGGAGAATCATTTCCTCTTTAACTCTCCTCATTTCATTTGAAAGAGGAACAGTTTATGATTCATTGGCTGCCTCTGCTCCAAATGTGAGTTCTTTTTCAATTGTGTGCAGATCTGCTGAGTTTCAAAATAAGACCCCCCAACAGCTTCAAGTTCAACCACTTGCCTTTTTGTCTGCATTGTCAGAATGCACTTAACTGGCCGTAAATTGCAAGCGCCCGCAGACAGATCACACATCACGGTCTCCTGTTGGAGCCAAAGTCATTGTAACTGCCAGCATATTTGACTGATTTGGGCTTTGTTTCGCTTGACAACTGTGGATTTAACTTTTTTTTTTTTTAATGGTGAGAAGCGTTCCAGATAGCTAGCCAACACTTGGCTGAGCGGGCGGCATCATGGTGTTGATTGACTGACAGCAGCTGTAGCAACATTGACGTGATGTGTCACAATATATCTGAATTTCCATTGGCTCAAAGCTAGCAATGGCGTGTTTGTTTTATTGCACAGCGCAGCAGAAGTGGGGTTTATGTGGATAAATAACATTAAGTCAGTACAGTTTTAGCAATTTTGAAATTATTTTGTGGACCCCTTGGCAAGGTGTCGCCTACCCCTCGGGGTTCGGGGATGGGGACTCTACGTGTTATAGATATTTTACTACTTACATTTTTAATTAGTTTGCAGCTGAATCAGTCATTGTTTTACCGTTGCAATGAGATGTGCATTATTTTTTAGTTTTTTACTGAATGTAATTACTGCAAACGGTGAATTTTTAGCTTGGTTAACTTTCTCAATGGAACCACACTCATAGATGACTATTTCAAGGACCACTGGAAAGTTGAAAATGTGACAATTCTCTCTGTTTTTATAGTTTCTAGTTTTGATAAATGGTGTAATTTGGTGTGTTTTTTTTTTTTAATTGATGCCTTTCAAACCCTCCAGTAGGTTTTGGGGTTTAGAGAGTTAAATGAGAAGAATGATAACAATGATTTGAATCATGACTCAATTAGTAAAGTGAAACAAATAGAGTCGCATTTCAGAGCGATCAGTAAATCGCACATTCTGTATTTTCCATTAAATTCAGGCTACTGTGTGCATTTAGGATGATAAATTATGCACATGGTAGAGAAGAAATATGTTGTATATAATTTATCTATGTCCCCATTTGAGATCTTAATATTGGAACTCACCAGGATGTCAGTCTTGAAGAAGAAAAGGGGATTTGTTCCATGTGCAATGTCAGTGATATTGAAAGTTATTTATATTTTGTCTTTTGTTTTGCCTCTTGCAATTGTGCAAGAATTTGTTTAGTGTGGTAAAGATTGATTTGGCTAATGCCCAAAGATTTAGTTGCTCGTTTAGGTTAGTCAGTTACTTGAAGGAAGCCAGGAATGCTATTGTGAATGTACAGGTAATGTTAGAAGTGATAAAAAAAAAGGGTGTATGTAAGATAGGCCACATTTTTTGCATGGCATAAACCATAATAAACCATAACCATTTATTTACGTGTCATAATACGTGCTCCTCTTTCAGATCCAACTTCAGTAAAGCTAAAGTTGCAAAATTTAATTTAAGAGCTTTGCACCAATCCCCCAGCTACAGCACTGCTTATCAGATTTAATTTAGCATGAACAATAAAGTCAGTGTGACAGTTATTAATGATTTTTTTTTTCCAGGACGTACAGCTCTCGCCTTTTGTCCTCACTTACCCACAGGAATGTTTTGAATGGACGTTAGCCCTCTGTCTCTGTCCGTGATAAGTGCTCTCTCATCACTCTTCCTTGTCATTGTTACTGTCTGACATGATCTAATGAGCTGTTGAAGTAGGGCACACCACCCACTCTCCAAACTGATAAACACTGTGCCCCGCTTAGTTTTGCACAGACTTTGTCAGCTATTCACAATAAAAATGTTTGAGTTATCACTTTTATCACTTTTACCCCTTGCAACAGGCACTTTCAACTTCACTTTAATAACTATGTTTACATGCATATTAGTGTGCTAATTTTGAATCTTTTTGGAGTTTTGACTATACTCTGGATATGGCGCTAACATGGAAAATGAGGAAACTGGTTAATATTCCTGTAAAATTGATGGATACAGTGTGCTTCCACTGCTTTCTATCATTGTTAATTGAACATCTTTTGGTTTTGGACAGTTGGATGCACAAAACAAGACACTTTACAGATTAAACAGTTAATCAAGAAACAGTCAGCAGATTAACCCTCAACCCCCCGTGTAGTTTGTTTCTGGGCATTTTTTGCTACTGTCACATTTTTACCCACTCCAGACATTTTTCACATCACTATAAAGTCCTGCATCTCTATTGAAACAGGCTAGATGTGGAGAAGCCCCAAAGGTTATATTGCCATAAATCAGTTTAAAAAAAAACAACAACAAAAGTTACATTTTTTTAAAAAGAAAAGAAAAAAATGGTATCATCTTGTACAGCATTATTCCTGTTGTCCACAAGTGTTAACAATACTGAAAAAAAAGCAGGGCTCTATGTACTATTGATATGTTACTCGTTACGTTTTTATTTTGTTAACATAATTTGCTCTAAACACAGCCTGCAGTTCAGCCTAATTTAGTCAAAAAATACTTTGTTTTTGTTTGTTTTGTTTTTTACAGAACCTGTCTAGTGCACACAATTTATTTTTGGTGAATATTTAAATACCACAATTTCAAGCTTAAATTTGTTTAAGCTTACCAACAAAAGTCACAAATGATAAGTTCAAGGACCGTCGCAAAGTTGAAAATCCAATGAATCTTCTTGCTTTTCTGGTTTCTCGTGCTGATAAAGACTGTAATTTCGGTAATTGTATAAATAGATAACACGCCTTTCACACCCACCAGGGTTTTGGGGTTTAGAGGGTTAATTAATGAGGAGAATCATTAATTGCAGCCTTAGTTTTATTGTGTCTGTTTGGACTTCCTAGAGTTCAATTACACCACAAGCACTATTTAGCAGCTTTCCATGTTCATTGCTCGCCTCTCAGGATCTTCCTTCTCATCCTCTTTTTGCTTGGCTTCTCCAGACGTTTCAGGCCATCTGGACATATCACAGGGAGCGCAGGGATACACAGCCATGCCAGAACTCTGTTTTTTTCTACACTCATTGGCAGAGCAGAGACCTCTGTCGGCGAGGGGAGCAAAATAGAGCGCGAGCATCAAAAGGGTCAAAGAGCAAAGGGCAAAGATACAGAGAAAAAATAGCAGGAGGAGGAAAATGCAGTAAGGGAGGAGAGAGTCTGTGGTCCGTTGCCTGGCAACACAGCATCATTCAGTGAGATGCTGTT
>OMNN01027810.1:50723-70047 GCA_900302755.1 Chromis chromis
GGCTTTAAAAAGGAAATGGGGACGTGAAGAGGAATAGATTGAAGGGGGTTTTGCAGACGAAGGAGAAGGAGAAGATGGTTAATAGCAGCAACACTGACTGACTAAACATTTGACTCATTACCACACATGTGCCCAAGGAAAGCTTACTCGCATACTTATGTGTGACACGCCTCCCTTAAAGGTTATTATATTTTTCTGTTGGTGTGTGCCTGGAGATCCCTTCATCAAGTGGTCTTTGGATGTCATCTTTTGTTTTCCCTTGAGGGTTTCATGTCAGAAGCTTCTCTGCTAGATTGTGATGCTAGTTTTCATCCACCTTTCCTTTCTTTTCCAATTTGCATCTGCTGCTGATAGTTGTCGTGTCCTTGTCCTGAGATCGTTATTGGATCTTGTCTGATTTTGTTTTGTTGATAATGGTTTGCACTTCATTGACTGAGATCGTTGTCAGTCTTCAGGTTTCAGCACCATAAAGCAGTTTGGTTGAAAAATTTTATTTTCGTTCTACTACTTGGGGAGGGAGAAATGCAGACATCAGAGGAATGATAAGTGAGACCAGGACAGCCTTTATACAGCTCAAGAACATCAAGAGTTATATAGCACTGAGTGCCAAAGGAATGGCTAACAAAAAAGCATGTACCAGTATCATAAACATATTATTTTGAAGATCTTAATTGAATTTTCAGTGTATATTTCCTATAAGACAGGCAAAGTACAGCCTGCAGCAAAGTAAACACATATTTCAGTTAAGTTGTGACGGCCTCCTGCCTCTAGGGCCTGCTGTAGTTTTGTGTGTTTCCCCTTAATGTTGTCTTGTCTGCTCCTACAGGCCTGGTGGGAGGCGTTTGCCACACCAGGTGTATAGGAGCTTGCCCATAGACATATATACGTAGACGCCGCATTGAATGCTGCTGCTGATTGGAGCGACGTATCTTGGTAAGGGCACACTTGCTCTTACAGTGCATTACATCTATAGAGGAATGACATGTCTGCACTATAAAAGTGATCATAAATCAATCAATTGTCAACATATATTCACGTGGGTTCTTTGTTACAAACATCAGATATGAAGGACAGACAGATATTTAAAAAAATATATATATTTACATCCAGGATTCCTGTCGTAGCTACGTGTGTGACGTTTTTAACAAATCAAACCGTTTGGAAATCGGTCGAAAATTCAGTGAATAATTCTACTTTTAGATTGTGGAGTACCTCTGACCTCAATAGATGTCCATGCACTCCCTCCTCTGCTCTGACCTGACCAAGATGGCGGCGCTTTAGGCCCATCCCTCCACAGTCAATGAGGCGTCTATGTATATATGTCTATGAGCTTGCCATCCACATTGACCCTCGGCTCTACTCTGCTCTAGCCTGCGCTGCCGTAGCTCTGCGTAGCTGCTCTGCCTCCAGCGAGGTGACTCGTTCACTATGCTTTGGTTTAGTTACTTGCTTGGTTGGTTTAGTTGCCATTTATTTGCGTTGATACTCTTTGTCTATATTTTGTAAATGAAATTATTTGATTATTTCGCAAAAACCGTGTCTTTCCTCAGTTTTTGTCGTGGCCTTGAGCCGGGTCGTGACACAGAGCAGAGCATCACTGTCAGATTCTGTCTTTCCAGGCAGACAGAAGGCATCTTTGAGATCATAAAAATACTTTAGAAGACACAAACCATTGCTGGATAATAGTACATGAAAGTCATGTTAGGGTGAAAACATGCTCACAATTACCATTTCAATTTTTTATTTATTTTTTAATTAGCACTAAACAGAAAAGTACAGATGAGGCCTGGTGTGCACAAATTGAAAAGTTGACCTGATGATGGCTCTAGATGAAAATTTAAAATCACTAATATTATTTTAAAAGTCTGCACAAAACTTCACGGCACTCCAGTTCAATAGTTGTTGAGATGCATTAAACTGTAGTGGACCGACTGACTGCCCACAGTCTAAAATGAATGCTTTGGCTTTTTCCCTTTAGGTTTGCGTAGGGAACGCTACGTCATACTGACTCACAGAGTAACAAGTGCAGAGATTACACATGGGGCAGGCCATTACCTAAATCTCATGTAACAATCGGGACAAGAGGGAACAAGTGCTCAGCGTTTCCCAAAATGTTCCTGTAAGTCGTATGTGCTCGGACAGGATTCAGTGTGTTCTCGTCCTCTGCCCTCTCTTGTTCCGCTCAATCTCCACACTACCATTAACTGTCCCATTTCGCTCTCATAATGTCTCCTCTCCACTGCTGTAGTAGAGAGAGGTGAGTCAGCAAGAGACAGATAATTGGGCGATAAGTAGAGGGTGGCAGATGAAAATGAGGGAGTGAAAAAAAGAACATAAAAAAACTGCTTCTTCTTCTTTTTTTCTTTTTTTCTTTTTTTTACAGCAGGGGGAGATCAGACTCATCGCACAGGCTTGAGTCATTATTGATGATTAAACAAGTGTTGATAATCTATGCAGCTGCTTGTGTGTTTGCAGTCGGACTCATGTTGTCACACGGACGTGATGCGTCTGCTGTTGTTCCTCTTTTGTCTGTGAGCAAAGCCAGTTCTCATGTGTTTTCTGCCCTGCTTATTGCTGTCTGCCATAAGTCTTTGTTTTTCAGGTATCTAATTTTAAACATGTCTCTGTCTCCCTCTCAGCTGATTTCCAGTGACGCAGATGGGGCCATTCAGCGGGCAGGACGCTTCAGGGTGGAGAATGGATCGTCAGATGAGGTGCGTACAATATAATACACTTTTGTGCACAAAAGCGTCCCACCTATCGCCTCTATCTTAGATCTCGCTAAGTGCAGCATGCGACGAGCAGCCGTCAACAGGCAGTAAAGGGTGTGAGTTTCTTGCACTAATTTTTGTGTGATTAATTACTTTTAAAGCATAAACTTACAGAAACTGTTCTTGTGTTTAAATTGAGGCAGTAAAATGGTGAAAGGCAGATGTTTATCATGACACATCATCATTAAATGGCACATACACAAGCGGTACTTGATGAGGAAGTTGATACCACTAACATGTCTGTAAGCTAAACATGAGGCTACACCCAGCGTAGCTCAACGTAAAGACTGGAGGTGGGGGAAACTGCTAGCCTAGCTCTGTTCAAAGGTACAAACGGCTTCATACCAGCACCTCTAAAGCTCCCTAATTATCATGTTATACAAGGGTGGCATTGACTTTCTTATTATAGCTCAGCAAAACATAAGTATTCCTTTAACATGATTCATGTAGCTGCCATTTTAAATAGGTAAATGCAGGAAAATGCACCCCACCATATGGCAAAAACATCAAACAATCAGGAACATCTTGAGGAATATGATAATGGCCCAAGATGTTGATCTGACCTCCAAACTTCCTAGAGCCCATTCTGATCAAGCATCAACAGGATGGCAGTGGAACAAGTTTGATTGACAGAGGCCCCACTGTACAAGCCAGAGTACCCAAAGGATCCACTGCCAACGTCCTGGTGCCAGACCCCATAGGACACCCTGAGAGGTCCTCTTGTCATGCCCAATGGTTCAGAGCATTTTTGACCACATAAGGGGGACCAACACAATATTAGGCAGGTGGTCATAATGTTATGCCTGATCAGTGTATATCAGTATTTAAAAACAATACATGAATTTTCACCAGATGACTAATTAACTATTCTAATCTGACTGGGGTGATTTTGTATAAACATTACTTTCCAGGGGTATTTAATATTTCACATTATTCCCATACATATCAGTCCTGGCATAAGGCTACCAACCTGAAAGTCTGTATCCTTTATCATCCCTTAACTCCGTTAGCAGTGTGTCCTTCTGTTTGAAATTAATGTACAGACTGTTAAGTCCAGCAGCTTAGTAAATAAGGCGTATAACTTACCAACTTCAAGATGCAGTCTGTGGCCAAAGTACTGCAGCCTGATCCACTTGTTCAGGGCAGCAGCCTTCTTCATGCTCACCACACTGCATGTTGTTACACAGACGTGATGTTTCTCATCGAGGCCCCTACATTTCTCTCATCCCCTGCTACCTGTATGATCCTCTAGAGAAAATGAAGTTTACAACCACTGAATTGTCAGTTACGACTTATCATTAAGAAACGCACAGTAAAACATTCCTATCTCTCTGTTGTCCACTTTATTTTTCATACGACTCTGGGATGGCAGCTTGAGAAAAAGAAATGTGTGATGGTATTTGGAATCCTTCTTATATCATGAAACACTGGCAAAGGCAGCAAAAATACTTTTCTGCCTTGGATAGTATTCAGATCTGGTTTTGCTCTTCTCATACAAAGCTTTGTGGTGCTGATTTATTTTAATGATCAAACAAATTTGTTGTGTTGCCTTATGTGGTGGCAACAAATGCAAAACACTGCTGACAGATTACCTGATTTTGATCAACATCATCCTTTCCTATCTTCCTTGTCAGTGTTTCTCTCCTAGTAGTAGTTTTCAGTTAATGAGCCTTACTTTAACTTGCTCTTAATGTGATGTGACTATTGCACACATTGTGATGTCGATGCTAAAACAATATATTGTGCAACTCTACCATGGGCACATAGTTGTTCTTATCATACTACTTTCTAACCCGCCTAAGATGCATCCCAGTCATGCTCAGTTGTTGCCTTTGTTCACAAAAATTGGTAAAAATTGGCTCAGAGCGTGATGACAAAATTTACATTACTTAGAGCAGATCCTTCAAGCAGATCCTCATGTACTCATTAGCATAAGTCAGACATGCCGCCTGTAATAAGGGTCGCAATTACACATTGGTTCACTATATGGAGCAGCAAACTAATAAGCAGGAAACTGGCTATTAAATGTGTTGCATTTGTTGCAAAATGTTCTAAAGTGGCAAAGGGGAAAAGTCTGTGTATATATAGTTGAAATGAGTGTATATATCTAAAAATACTAATGGAAAGAAAATGCACAGAGTAGAAATGGTCTCATGTAGACTCTCAATGTAACTCAGTGCAGGTCACTTAATCTGTATTTTATAGTGGTGCAAACCTAGTCTTCAATAATGCAGGGAAGTCGTGTTGACCTTGATAACTCTGCATGCAAAAGGTCTTTCCGTGAGCTGTATTCCTCACCAGATCTCATATAGTACCATACTATGACCAGCTAACTAATATAACACACTTACTGTAACAGAACCCGTTCTCATTAGTCTAAAATGCAGTTACAGTGGATGCCATGTTATATAAGACAAAGGGCCTCCTATAAACCTGTAGTCTCCCACCTTTTAGTTGAAAATCTTTATGTTCTGCAAGATCATTTACATGATGATGCAACTTTAATAGTAATAAAGAGTCAGACTGTGGCGGTATGGCTACATCCAATTTCCTGCCCTCTGCTGTAATTTGTGCTGCTGTATTGTGTAACAGTTTTCCACAGAGTAGACTGCTGTGACTCAAGCTGTGACCATCATGATGACAATGTGGTATGTGTGTGTGTGTTTGTGTGTGTTTGTTGGCGTGACAAACAGACTTTGGACTTCACTCCAGGAACCTGGAGGAGAACCGATGTCCATCTGGAGAATCCAGAGTACCACACCAGATGGTTCTTTAAATACTTCCTGGGAAAAGGTCAGTGCTGTTCTCTGTTTAAACACACATACACACACACTCACACGCGCACACACACACAGAGGAATAAAAGGCTGAGGATGAGAAAGAAGGTATGAGCTGGCTTTTAGATGCTGCAGAAATAAAACATCCCCCGAAAGTCTTCCTTGGACTACGGGACGCTTCTTATCTTATGAAGTCAGCCTCATGCTGCACTGCTTTTCATTCAAGGCCAAAACCTGTTAGCATCCAGCCATATCCCCACTGAGAGTCTCAACTACACTCTAATCCCTTACACCACCCAGGGAGAAGGCCCACGGAGGACACACAGTCTCAATAGACAGGAAAGCCTCAACTAGATAACGCAATTAAGATTGGACTGTGGGCCTCTGAAATGAGCCCAGCAAGCTAGCGAGAGCAGCAGATTGTTAAAAATACATCAGAATGGGTGACCTGTTCCTTCACCTTTCTGACCCTTCATTGTTTCGCCATCATTAACGCCCTGCCTGTTCTCCGACTCGCAGCGTAGGCGGCGATGCAAGTTGCGAAACATGTCATTACTCTCTGGGTTTCTTTACCACGACTTGAATCCAGAATAAGCACCATCAGCTGAAAGGTTTAGATGAAGGACAGAGCCGGAGATCGATGACTATACATGAGGGGTAAAATTAGACGAGAACAAGTCAGCTATGGAAGAACAGAAATCCCTTTCCTCCTCCAGCCAGGGTCTAATCATGCTATGGCATGGGCAGTTTAGAATGAGCCATGTCTCAAGAAAGTTGGCTCGACCTGTTTGGACTGCAGCTGAGCCATCTGTGTCTCACAGCCTGAGCAGAGCTGACTGCATCACACAACACAACACATTATGAACCGGAGGCCAGTTATTCCAACACGAGCACTTCCTGCCTGATGAAGACCCGGCAGTAACACGACGACTTCCATTTCGTCATGATCAGGTTGAGAATAATAACACCTTTTTTTTCAAAGGAGACGCTCAAGCTGGCTAAACTAATGCAACAAATCCTTGCAATGTCATTGCTTGCCTAAAGCCCAGAATAATGGCTAATGAAGACTAAACAGAGCTGGAAACCAAACGGAGAAAGAAAGTGAAATCGTAAAATAAAAAAATGTTACAGGGAAAGAAAGCATTAGAGGAGGACAAAGGAAGAGGCAGCAGAGATCCTGCGTCTAATTGGGTTGGGAGGTCTGTTCAGAATTGTTTCTGAAGATGTTGCCCTGTCAACCGAGGAGGCAGCGGCATGAATGTGTGACTGCTGTGGTGGCGACAGGAGATCTTTGTATCTGGGGGGGGTTTGAGTGAAAGGGAGAAAGAAAATGAGGAAAGAAAAGGTAGGAAGGAGAGCAAAATGGTAAAGAAAGACAGACTAAGACAGCACGGGATGAAATACGTAAACATTTAAATGCCAAAGGAGAGAAATCTGGCATTGAGAATAAACAGAAACGTACTGAAAAGCACATTTTATGCTCATTATAGGTAGAATTCAGTTCACCAGACACTTTAATGTTTGATTGTGACGTCCAATCAATTTCCAATTTCCCCTCGGGGATCAATAAAGTATTTCTGATTCTGATTTTGATACACATTAAATATCCTGTGTGTATGTTTAATGTTACCTGTATATTATCTCTGTTGCCCTCAGTCCACCAGAACTACGTGGGCACGGATGCAGAGAAGAATCCCTTCTACCTGTCAGTCGTCCTCTCAGACCAGAACAACCAGCGGGTTCCTCAGTACAGAGCCATCCTCTGGAGGAAAGCGGTGAGTTCACCATCTGTGCACCTCACTCACTTCACAGAGGAGCTGGAAGACTCAGAGAAGTAAAAAGCAGTAACAAAATAATATAGAACAACTCCATTACACATTAAAGGCCAGCTTTTATAATTCTAATTCAAATTGACCTCTAGTGGCACTACGGAGTAGTTGTGTGGATTCTCTGTTTTGTCAGTCGTGTGTTAGCTAGTAAACTTGGATGTAAACAATCCAGAATTTTGCTTTGCATACGTTATACCTCAAAAATACAGATTCAGGTCTAAACACCCTTTGACTAACCCAGAAAACTCCATAAGCCACCTTTAAACGAGCAAAATGTGTTTAACCCTCTGAACCCCAAAATCCACCGGGAAGCTTAGAAAGGCAAGTTGTCCTTTAATTTTTTTTTTATTAAAAACAAAAAATGTAAATACATAAAGAATTGTCAGATTTTCAACTTTATAAAGGTCTCTAAACTACTGATCTTTGCTGTCTTTCAGTCAGAAACTGTAACCAAACTTAGCTTAAAATCCTGATATTTCATCAAAGTCAGTTTATTCTGTCTCTTTTAAAAAACTGCCAAAAATAAACCATTTGCTCTAACCAGATTCTGTAAGAAATAAGAAAAGAAAAAAATCTATTCTGCTCCCCTTCTAGATACTGTAAAGTACTTCAACTTAATTTTTTAAAGATTTATGACATTTTAACTGTGTTATACTGCAAAATAAACATGTTTATGTTTTTTCTTCTTCTTGCGATGGTTGTGCTGTTTCCATAGAGGTGCAGGACTTTATATTGCAGTGAAAAACGAGCCCACAGTGACTAAAAATGTGAGGAGGAGAAAACGCCCTGAAATTGCTTTGGGTTTAGAGGATTAAGATGTATAACAACAGACCACATTAGGCGCTCTGTACAGTTTACAGTTCATTTCATTTTTTTGACTGCTCTCAAATTTTTGCTTTTAAATAATCAATCATTTTACCTATGTAATTTTTTTTTTTTAAACGACTGTTTAAACGGAAAAGCATAGACATCTGGCTCCAACTAGACACCGGTTTAACATTACATTACAGTATTATTTATTATGTTGTATAAATTAATATTTTGTTTTAATCTAATTAACAGCTTAATCTGAAAGTAAGTCCAACAAATTCTAAAGTAGAGTAAACCGGAAATAGCTAAACAAAGTACAAGTACTTCCTAACTGTGCTTGATGTACTCAGTTACTCTCCTGTGTTGATCTTCCTCCAATCAGAGAGAAGGGAACTGAAACTTTTAGTACATTTCACATGAGAACATTTTCTACTTGTGTACACAGTTGTAGGTGGTATTTTTTCAGTGTCGTCTTGAGGGATGCTCCTCCACTTTTGAGTCACCATGCACATAAGTGTGTGTGTGTGAAAGGCATGTTCATTATTGTGTGTTTATAGTTTAGTGATTCAGTTTCATGACCAAGATAGCTTGGATCTAATTTTAGCCTCCAGCCTCGTCTGGAACCTGATTAGGGCGGTGCACCTCCGCTGCCCGATCACATTGATTTGTCTTGTTTCTATCAGACTCTGACTGGTACAGGATGTTGTTGTTGTCGTTGTAGATCAGAACAACTTCATTTAGGCTTTTATTGCTTTGGTTTAATTTGCAATTATTCTTTGACTAATTGAGTAAAATGTTGTGTGGTCTGAATTTCTTGTGAATAATGCAGCAACAGGTTTGTAGCATTTTGTAATCTCCCTCGTTTAGAATGAAAATCAATTCTGAGCTACATAAATGCATGTTTTCAGCAAGTCAAAGGTGAATGAAACTCGCTGTGCTAAGAGTTTGTAATCCCTGATCTGTGTCATTCTTGTTTGCTCAGGGCACTCTGAAGATCAGCCTCCCCTACAGCCCGACCAAAACACTATCAGTCAAGTCTATCCTAAGGTGAGAGGTGCAGTCACAGTTCATTCACTCTTTACAATACATGAATGTAAATGAATGTTGTTGTTATCTCATGCTGCTGCTGGGACATGATTATTTGCACTGAAATCAGAGCCTCAAACACAACCAGTCATTATAAATGTTTTTCTGTCCATCCGTGTTATACACTGTTATTGGTGCCATGTACTGTAGATGCAGGCGTATTTGCGACCAAACTGTTAGTGTGTGTTATTTGAACAAAATTGGGTTTGATGTTATTTTGTTTTAAGATAAGACACACACACACACACACACACACACACACACACACACACACACACACACAGCTTGGTTGCAAAATATGATTGCATCCAAAAAACTGTGAACACTTAACCTCAGTAACAGTGCGAGAAGAAAATTAGCTTCCAGTCCAACTTTGTTTGTGGTTAAATTAATGAAACATGATCTCAGCAGTGACTTTTGGATATTTGAATATCTCATATGAACAGATTATCTAATAGCATTGACTCCTCCTGCAGATTATGCTCTTGAATGATAGATTTATATGTCCATAATTGTGCTGCCCTCTGAAAATCATTGCTTCAAAGCATCTTTGAAGGATCACTGATTCGACTCAGTTTCTTCAAGTTGAGCCCATTGTTACCTCTAAGTGTCATGCAAACTTTGCGCTCTTCACCTCTGTTTTAGAGCTTCAGCGAACAGCGTTGGGCATTTAGCATTTAGCATGAGCTGTGCATAACCTGTGTGGGACGCAGTGTTGTGGAAAGTGAGCAACTCTAGTGTGTAAAAGAAGTAACCATACCAGCAAGTACCTTCAGCTACTGTGACATCTCCCCAATAAAAAAAGGAATATCCCAATCATCATACTGAACAGCTTAATCTCATTTGACTGACAAAATCCTGATATGGGGGCAGCCCTAATCTAGAAAATGATTGAAATAATTTCTGAGAGCATAAGGTGACGTATTCTTACGACTTAATTTGCCAGTCCATAAAGAATTACAGTGAAACTATCATGCAAGGTGCAATCAAGAAGTTCTAAGACTATGCCTATTAAATATCAAAAAACATACCAGATTCAAATTTGGCTGTGTCCTCATCGAAGTACTCTCTTGACACAGCATTCACAGTGCCTCTGCAACCTTTCTAACGCTCCCTGGAGGTACCATTGTGCAAACATGTCTAGCACAGTCTGCATTTGGCAGTGAATCTCCTAAACTTGAGTTCATGTTGAGCAGAGGAAGAAGTTACAAGGAGCCAAATCTAGCGAGTTGGGCAGGTGGGGAGCAACAATTGTGTTGTGGCCACAAACTCCAGACACAATCGGTGTGCTGTGACTGGACACATTGGACCACCTACCTGCCAGCATGCCGTAGTTGTTTGCGTCGAAGGTTCTCCCTCAGACACGCCAGCAGGTCACTAGAGTAGAACTCTGCCTTGACAGTCCAACATTACGGGACTAATTCCTGGCGCACAACCACACTAATGTTGAAGAAAATAACATGCTCATGGCACTCCCCTAATTGAAATGCCTTTTATGTGAAACTGTGGGCTCTTCCACTGTTCTCTTGGTGGTAACCGCAGCAACCAGTGGTGGTCCTGGGCTGCTGGTTGACTCAGAGTGTAATAATTTCTTCTCTGCTCCAGTCCATAGAGAAATCACAAATGCTTCCATCCAGTGACCACAGAAACGTTTTTAGCACAGGTCCTACTGGTAATAGCACAGTGTCACATGGTTCTCCTTAACTTGCAGAACTTCTCTCTGTGCACACGTACCATGAACATTATCAACTCTTTTTCATTACTCTTAGTATAACAAGCAACAGATCTTCATATCTGACAACCTTAAGCTAGAAACTGTTTTTTTGTTGTTGAAAAATTACACCAAATGAATTGACTATTTGTTTTCGTTATCATTTTAATTGGGGGGAAATGGTGCCAGATGCATTAGAACGTGTTCTAATTTTTCCTTTTTACTCTTATATCAGCTCAGTATTATAAAAAAAAATTACCCAACTGTCTGGTAACACTTGTATAGTTTCACACTGCATTTTACACCAGAACCTTGCATATATTTTCTGGTTATTTATACCTTCAACATTATGTTTCCAGCAGCAGATGTCATGAGCGACTAGTAACAGGATATAAAAAGATGCATGAAACTGGAGATTGGAGATTATAAATTCCTCAGGCTGGGTAGCATCACTGCTCAAACTCTGAATGAGTATAAATGGGACAAGCTGGATGAGAAATCCCCTGTATCAGCTCTCATTTTTCTGTGTTAGCCTTTGGGCTATTTGTCTTCCATCAGCCTTAAACACTCCTTTCTTTCTTCTTCCTCCCCTCCCTTCCCCGCCTCTCCCGCTCCTCTTACAGTGCAATGAACATGGACAGGTTTGAGAAAGGCCCCAGGGAGATCCTCAACCCGGAGATTCAGAAGGTGAGAGTGACACCATAGCACTGGCCCGCTTTTAATGAAATATAGCACCGGTCCATTTCATGCCAAGCCTGATCAGCAACACCTAAACTTTATAACGTCCTCAGGCGGTGTCATCTCTAGCTGGTCAGTGTGAATGATAGTTATGTCCTTTTTCCCCAGGATCTGCTGGTGCTGGAGGAGCAGGAGGTATGAAATGATACTCTGTTTACAGAACACTGTAGCCTATTAGATGTTTTTTTTTTTTTTAGTGATGCTACAGTTATTTTCAAAGTTAGAGGCTTAGTCTGTGATTAACAAAGGTTTTATTTAGGTTTATTTATTTTCCACTCTTGTGTGTGCTTTTGTTTGGTTTACTTTTGTTCACCTTTCCCATCCTTTTTAACAGAAAGCCACCTGTGTGATTATTTGTTTATATAGTATAAATATATCTACAACTACAATTTTACTTTCAGGTGTTACTCCATGTTATTTCATCTTTATTTACACTGGTCAGCCACAGCATTAAAACCATTTATTAAGACCTCTAGGGGTGTCCTGTGGTGTCTGGCATGGGGACATTAGCAAGGGATCCTTTGGGGGCTGTGGGTTGCGGATGGAGCTTTGTGGATCAAGTTGGTCCTGGCACATACCACAGATGTTTGATCAGATTGGGATGTAGGGAATTTGAAGGCTTTGGGCTCTTCTTCTTGTCTTCCTTGAGCTGTTCCTTGAGCAGTTTTTACAGTGTGGCGGGGTGCAATGTCCAACTGATGTTGAGGAGTGCTGTTGCCAGTATGTGTGCTTGGTCTGGAACAGCTTTTAGGTTGGTGACATGTGTCAGAGTAGCATCTCCACAAATGCCAGGACCCACGGTTTCCCAGCAGAACACTTGTAACAACATAATCAATGTTAAACACTTTACCTGTCAGTGGTTTTAAAGTTGTGGCTGATGAGTGCAAAACTGGAGAATGCCAAGTAGCTTGACCCAAACTTTAGGGCCGCACCCATATTTAACATTTTATATATGTGGTCCACTGCATGCACAATATCACCATAATCTACAAGTCTCACCCAATTTGCTAATGAGCTTCAAGAGGGAAAAAGAAAGGCAAGAAGTAAATGATGTTGGATCCTGGAAACTTTTCTGTATCTTCTGTGTCATATTTTGTATATTAAATGTATATTTATATTTCAAAAGTCATTAACTGTCAAGAAGTTTCACAATTTTAATCAGTCTCTAATTTTGTAGGGTTCAGTCAACTTTAAATTTGGTGTACTGTATGCCAAAGATGGACAGCTCACAGACGACGAGATGTTTAGCAACGGTAAATCCTTTTATTCTTTTTTTTCTTTTTTCAGTGTTCGGATTATTATGCATTAAGTCCAGCCATACAACAAATAAATAATACAATGAAGAGTTTCATTGAAAAAAGTTTGGGACTAGGTTTAATCCACGTCTGGGAAACTGAGCCTTTGACATTTTGAGAAAAACACTTATTTGCATTCTTGCAGCGAGTGAACACTGTAGGTCTCACTTGTTTACTGCATCCAGCAAAGCACACCAGCATATAAACTCACTAATGTTAGTCAGTGAGCTTTCAGGCTAGTCAGGCTTCCCCTGTTTGCAGTCTGCATTCGAAGCTAATCACCTGCGCTCATGTTTCGAACACAAGCGTGAGAGTGCTATTGATCTTCTCATCTAACTCTCAGCAAGAAAGAGAATAAGCACAATTCCCAAAATGTCAAACTATTCCTTTAACAAAGCACTGTGTCCTACAATAGAAGCAGCCTGCTGAGTGAAAGCTCTGTGTTTGTTACAGAGATGGGCAGCGAGAGCTTTGATAAGTTTCTCAATCTGCTGGGTGATACCATTACACTGCAGGGATGGGCAGGTTACCGCGGAGGGCTAGACACCAAGAGTAAGAACACATTTTTCTTACATCACTTTAAAGTAAAAGCTCTTCACGATGCTAATTCTTTCTCTTTGTCTATTTCTGTTTTTTTGCCTGCAGATGACACTACAGGAATTAAGTCCATCTACACAGTGTATCAAGGCCATGAGCTCATGTTCCACGTGTCCACCATGTTGCCCTACTCTAAAGAGAACAAACAGCAGGTGTGTGTCCGTATGTGCAATTGTGCATTTTCTTTTATGTATTATTCTTTCACCACTTTGGTCCAGACTGAAATATTCCAATTAAAGACTGTAGAGATGTTTATATGGCATTTTGTGCAGACGTTCATGGCTTCCAGAGGATGGATCCTTATAACTTTGGTGATCCCCTGATTTACCCCCTAGTACCACAGTGAGGTCGACATTTTTGCTTTTTTGCTTTACATTTTCACAGTTCTTCATGAAATTTACTCCAATAACTCATGTCCTCTGAAGGTTAAAGTGCAATAACTGTGTCGTTTAGCTCAGAACAGATCCCACTTTAACTGTGCACTGACAGGAAGCCAGATCAGTGGCAGTCAACTTAGCAAATGCAGTGACTTTTAGGAAGAGAAAGAGCAGAAAAGGACATTATTGCTCTGTTCTGTAATGCCAGTATTAGTGAGTATGATTTGAAAGGGCTAGTGCTCAGCAGACGTAACACATAATTTGATTTCTTAAGATAAAAAAGACATTCTGGTGGTCAGTAATAAGGGACAGCCTGTGCTCGTACCTTATGTGGCTGCTGGTGTGTTGCATGACTCCCTTCTGAGCAACAAGAGCTGAGGTCATGTACTGCACTGTATCGCAAAATAAAGTAATTTTAATTTTAATTGGTGCATTAATTTTACACTGCAATATAAAGATGTTACATGTTTGACTCTAATTTTATAGTTACTAGTCGTGGTGCCAAAGAAGTGTCACGCTAAACGACAGGCTAACATGAATAAATTACCCTCTCTTGGCTACGATTGTGTTGTTTGTCTCTTAGATAATGAAATATCCTGTGTGTATCCCTGACATTTTGGCTGGGCTGAAGCCCTGGAAAATAACTCAGTGTCCAAAATAGAAAAGGTTAATCTTCAGCCTCTCAGGCATGAATGTTCTCATTAAATTAGAGCTGTCAGTCAGTCAGTTAGTCCATGAAAAGGAAAGGAATTGGCAACTATTCTGATAATGAATTGGCCACGAACGTACTCCTAAATGTTTGATGGTTTTAGCTTGGTAAATGTGGTCAATATATTTGAACTGTTCATCTGACAAAACAGGAAATTGGATGAGACAACTGCGTGGCCTCGGATAATGCAGTGGCCATTTTTCACTGTTTTCTGATGTGTTACAGGCCAAAAGATGAATCTGTAAATAGCTGGCAAGTTAGTCAGTCATGCCGATGTTTGTTAGTTGCAGCCCAACATTAATTTTCAGGGCAATCTGTGATTTAGATTTTAATATTTCTTCTACATATGTGGAAACTATGACTGAATTGTGACATCAGGAGAGATTCAGAGGGCTCACAAACACTTTGGAAAGGCTTCATCCTTTGAGGAAATAACATAAAGAAAGCACCTGCATACTGCTCCTTCATTCCCATCACTTCTTTTATTCTATCTAGACAGTGTATTTGTATTTTTTATTTTTATTTTTTTGCTGATTATTGATATTCAGCACCCATAAAACCGTCATAAACGTGTTTGTGCCTTTTGATGATTGTGACCTCCTCTGAGAAACATGACGATCAATAGTGAATTTTTCAGGACGGAAGGTTTTCTTTAGTCCTGATCTAGTTGGAGAAGGTTAAATGTTGACTTGACGGTGCTGCAAGCAAACACTATTGAGATGTATGTCGAGAGAATCATTGCCATCGCTGAGGAGAGGATGTGTTGGTGAAAATATAATATATAAGCATAACAGAGATAAGCAGGTGAAGCCTTAGTGCAGAAAATGTGGTCAGTGTTGCTGCCTCTGAAGGTATGAGATCAAAGAGTTGAAATTATAACTGCTTCTTAAAGTGTTCAAGTTATTAAGAGCTTGGAAAAATGTTGTTAGAATGACACCTTCCTCATCTCATCGGGGGGAAGCGGACAACTTTAAAGCTCCTGTAATTAATATTTTTATGGTAAAAGTGGTTGTTTTTGTTTTACGGGCAATCTCATCAGCATTTTAGTGAACAAGCAATCCCATTTAACACCACCTTTCCAGCAAAGCTAGCAACTAACTGGGGGATTTTGCAACTGAATACCAACATATTTCCCCCAGGAGGTTTCTCCATGGGGGATAGTGTAGAACAAAGATACTGAAAGGTACAGATGTGCTGAAAACAACAGGTAGTTAGTTATTGTAGTTTGGCTTGCTGATTGAATATGGCTACAGAGACATGATACACGAATAGTAGATATTTTCAGAATGACTTCGGCTTTGTGAGTCATTATCTCCACTCTTTATTCCAAGTTAACGTCCACAAAACCGCTTTAAAAGGGAAAATGTTCATGTGATATTCATCTATGTATCCAGTGGTACATTGCAAACAGCTAACAACTAACTCTGCATGGTGCAAGTTTATCAAAACAGAGGTCGTGTTTGTTCACCTTCCACTTACGTGGCTAATATAACTTTAAAAGACAGTTCCCATCACACATGAATGTCATGATACTGAGGTTAAGTTGCTGTTTTTTCTTTCCTCATCTTCATGTCTCTCTGTTTTGTCCTTTCTGCCAGGTGGAGAGAAAGAGGCACATTGGAAATGACATTGTTACCATAGTGTTCCAAGAAGGGGACGATGCATCGTCGTCCTTCAAACCTTCTATGATCCGATCGCACTTCACCCGTATCCTTCACTCGGACAGTGACTGTCAGAGTAATTAAGCGGTCGTCTGCGATACGAGCCATGTTCACAGAGCTTCTGCTAATGAACAGATATCCCATCAGACCACTGAATATATATGTGATAAAACATGCTGCATGGACTATTGTGTCTCCTGTATAAGAAATGTTTCCTATACTTTAACTTACAGATATTTTTGCATTAGTTAGGTATAATAGCCAGAATGACAGTTACAGGTGAGTGGCTTTGGTTAATGTTGTGTTTGTTTATGGTTTATTAACTGTTTTTGACTTCCCACCCCCCAAAAAACTTGCTTTAACCATCGGAATCCCAAAAACCTGCTGGCAGGCATGTTATGTTTAAAAGGAAGTCACCAATACTATACTGTTTATCAGAGCGCGAAACTGTAAAAACAGAAAGAATTGTCAGATTTGCAGCATTGACAGACCTTGAATTAATCATCTGTGATATGCTGTTTCGTCAGAGTGTAACAGAGTCATTTATATGTTAGCAACATTCAGTGTTGTAATTACACAATATTGACTAAAAGAAAAGTAGCAGCATTGTTGCAAAAGTTATCCTGGTCCAGGTTCCTCATTAGCACGACGCACGCTACTCCAAAATATGACCGGCTACACTTACACTACAACTAACGCTAATCTTAAAATCGTGATATTTCGTCAGAATCACTTTATTCTACATGTCTCATTTAAAAATTTGATTCTTTAAAAAAAAATTTTGAATTTTGCAGTCACAAAAGTCATATAATTTCAGGGATGATTCGGGTGAACTGCAGGCAGTGTTTACCCAGAGTAGATAGGGGACAAATACTGGAACAAAAATGTAAGTAGTAAAATATCTGTAGCTCACAGAGTCAACCTTTTTCTAGTATTGGTAACACCTGTGGGCACCTGAAAATAATATTGAATATTTATGATTTACTGCATTATAACTTTGTTTTACTGCGCAAAAAACATTTTTGTGTCCTCTCTTCTACTAGCCATGGTTGTGTCGTTTCCGTAGATATGCAGTACTTTATATTGCAGTGAATATTGAGCCCACAGTGAGGAGAAATGTGACAACAGCAAAAACAGCCTAAATGTGACTGGGGTTCATAGGGTTAACTCCTACTACATGCTTAATTGATCTCATTAATTACATGAGTAACAAAGGTGTAATACATGTGCTTTCTGCCACAGGTTGAAGATTTTCTCAGAGGAGAGTGTTCCACTGTTTGGACCTCCTCTCCCATCTCCGCCTGTATTTACTGATCACCAAGAATTCAGGGACTTTTTATTAGTCAAATGTAAGAAAACATGAAAGAAAAACTTGCATCAGATAGGCTAGCAAGTCTGCAACATGTGCATTCTTTCTTACTCTTATCTTTCTTCCTCCTACAGTAATCAATGGAGAGAAAGCCACACTGGAGACGCCAACGTTTGCCCAGAAGCGTCAGCGGACCCTCGACATGTTGATCCGCTCGCTCTACCAAGACCTCATGCCTGACCTGCACAAGGTACCACAGCGTCTCCGAATTTCTGACCTCTGCTCTACTGGACAGACCTGTTCTTGTCCACTATAGGATGGATGTACTTTTTGGTCTTCTCTTTCTGTCACTGTCGCCACTGCTGGGTTGTGTTCTGCTGTATTCCTCTGCAGCCCTCGGTGTCTCTCTGCACACTGCACCACACCGACTGGATACTACTGCAATGCTGACTTTCTCAGCAGGGCTCTCTCTCTCTACTCACATCACTTTGTTCTTATTTCTCTTGTTTTTTTTTTGTCCTCTCCTTTCACTGTTGCTCCTAACACGACTTGGTTCTAGCTGTGTTTCACTGCTGCTGTTCTCACCCCCTGCCAGGGTCACTCTCTAAGACCCCTTTTTGCTTCTCTTTTTCCCTGTGTGTGTGTGTGTGTGTGTGTGTGTGTGAATGTGTGTGTGTGTGCCACATTTTGTGTGTTCCACGTTTAGGTTCCTTTTTCTCCCCAGAACATGTTAAACCGACGGTCCTTCAGCGACGTGCTGCCCGAGTCTCCGAAGTCGGCACGCAAGAAGGAGGAGGCACGGCAGGCCGAATTTGTCAGAATAGGGCAGGTAACTAAGTAATGAACATGCAAGCACACACAAACACAAACACAAGAGCTCAGAAACACTCACATGTGCACACAACATCACAACGCATCTGATCCCCCAAGAAATCTAGATATCATAATATAGTATCAGCACCTGTAACCCTCTTTATTAACATTGCATGGTTAGTAGTTGTCATAGTAAAGCTTTCCTAATTAGAGCCTTTCAAGACATTTTTTAACTGATTGGTCTCAGCATGAACCTAAGCCTGGTTCTTTGTTTACATCTGCTGTCACATTTCATGGCTGGAGGCCATTAAGCGTCACAGAAGTCTCTGTCATGGTGCCAGCTGCTAGCTAAACTCCACCAATGCTCTTTGCTTGTCAATTACATGTAGTCTGAGTGACCGCCTCCTCTCCACACTACATTTCAGACAGCACTCTACCAGAGCTTTACAACAAAGTTCTTGGCCACCAGCATACCATTAAGGAACAGCTTGGATGCGGAAATACTTTGTTTTCTTCATGCAGTGCAGAGCTTTTCAGTTGTCAAGCATATATTGGATTGATTTTTATAACTTTAGTGTACTTGAATTGTGTATTATCTAGGAAAATGGTATCAGATTAAGACTCGATATTGGCAGAAACTAAATATTAAATGGTTCAGATCAGATCAGGGCCAAACAAAAAACTTGATTGGCACATCTCTTACCTTAAACTAATTTATTTCTTGTGTTTTTAAAATCGTAAATTGTTTAAATTTGTGAATAGCATGATATAAAGTCAGCTTCTTTAACTGCACAGCAATGGCAGGACAAAACGGATCACAAATAAAAGAAAGAGAAATGTA
>OMNN01027811.1:10501-26668 GCA_900302755.1 Chromis chromis
TTTTTTAGGGCAGGGCTACCTTGTGATTGACAACCCCCTTGTCTTACAAAAAGTCTTAAAACTGCTTTCGTTCACAAACAACGGCAGTTTAATTTTAATTTTATACATTCAAGGAAACCAGAATTTAATTGTTTCTGATGGTCACTTCAGCATACAAAGACCTGCCTCCTACTGTGAATATATAGACACCTTATTCAGTTTAGCTTCACTAGAATTAATCATGGAGCAGCTTTGAATGCTGCAGCAGGAACACTAAAGCATCAAAAAGCCTTATTTTTCTGATAAATGCTTTGTTTCTACACAGTGCAGCAGTTTTTGATGTTAAGTTTAGGAGGTGAGATGCAGCTGATTAGTAACTTCTCACCTATTTTAATGGTTTTCTGCAACCAAAGTCCTCCTCAGTCCATGCAACGTGAAGGTTCTGGTTTGCAGAAATGCTGCTAAAAGTCACCAAAGAGCATTTTTGTTAAAATAAAACCAGCATGCACCTGTTGGCCCAGAGGATGCACCTGCAACGCAAACACTCCACGACGCTCCAGTATATAAACAAGACCATTTAAACCAATACTAGAATTAGGAACACAAAAGAAATGCAGTAAAATCTGGTGCCAGTGTTGCTTTTATTGGTATTTCTTTAAATTTGTACACCTTTGATTATCTATACACGCCCAACAAACTTTTATTAAAGCTTTAATTTCTTTGCTTTATGCCTTATTTTAGATTAAACTGTAACTGTTATGTATTTTTTAAAGAATCCAGCAAAAGCAACTGCATATTTCAGTCACTCCTTTTGTTCTTTTTCCTATTTGAAAGTAAGTTTAACATTTTTTAGCCACTTCCTAATTTCTCTTCTTTTTCTTGGGTAATTTTATTTTTCCATCCTCTACTCCTTCTTAAATGTGGTTTTATTTTGAAATTGGGTTTAATATTCTTTTGAGGATGCTTCGTTACTCTTCATTTTACATGTTCTCTTCTCTAAAATGCACCTTTTAGCTGTAATATTTCGACCTGTATTCAAATATTGTCATTTTCCTGAGTTGCTTTGCCATGAAAGTTCTCTATCTTTTCATTTCTGCCTGTTTCTTGCCTCCTTTTCTGAATATTATTAGTGTTAAATGTATTTTAAACACCAAAAACGAACAATTTTCCCCTCCCATCTCGTCTTAACCTCGTTTTGGTGCCTCAGTTTGTCCGGCTGGTTTCAAATATTCAAAATACTTGAGTCTACATTTGTGTGTGATAAATTAAGACCAATCAACCCTCCTTTTGCTCACATGTGCACATACATACATGTAAACTGTAAAAACGAGGAGGAGGAAAGAAGAAGTGGAGGAAGGCTGCAGGTGGATTTTCCTTGGCCACATAACCCTTCTTCCTCTCTCTCGTTTCTATCTTTTTCTTTGTGTTTCTGCCTCTCTCTGCCTCCCAACATCACTGTGTCACTCCCTCCTCCTCCTCCTCCCGTCCTGTTGGCAACCAGAACTGAGAAAGGGACAAGAAAAAAGGAGGACAGAGGAGATGAAGTGAGGGGAAAAAAGAGGATGAGACAAAAGAGAAAAAGAGGAAAAAAATCAGGGAAAAGGTGAAGAAGAAGAAGGAGGCAGTAAAAAGACGAGATAAAAAAATAAAACCAGGAGAGGAGACTGGAAGGAGACTCGTCCCCAGGGGGCACTGTTTGTCCTTGCAGCAAAACTAAAGACACACAAGAGGAAGAAGCAAAACACAAGTGACAAATAACTTTGGTCAGAAACGGTTATTTGTCTCGATTCACTGTTTCCTGTCGAGTTGTTTGCACAGAGAGTGAAAAACCACAATCAGGATTTTTTTTTTCATCTGAGAAACAAATGTAATTAGATACTGGACAGGATTCTTATATCTTCTCATAATACTTATATATATATATATATATATATATTCCATATTCTTAAATACTACATTATAGCATTTATCATTCTACATGTTAAAATATCCAAATTATTTGTGTGGTGTATGGACGGCTCTGATTGGCTGTGGGAGATGAGCAGGACAATGATGAAGGCCTCTGATTGGCTAAATCACTTATAAGCATGAAGCATCTCTTTTGCAGGTGCAATATATAATTTATTAATATTAATACTAGAGAAATATATAATTTTTGTACCTCAGTAAGAGTTTTAAGATAAACTTCATTGGTCCCTCACGTTACAGAAGAAAAATACAAATGAAATATAGCAAGAAAACGGCAAAAAATGATTAAAAAAAAAAAAAGAAAAAGACTCTAGAAGCACAGAAATATCATCTTATTATGATAAGATAAGATAATCATTTATTAATCCCAAAGTGGGGAAAACTGCAGTGACACAGCAGCTAAAGGGAGAGAGCAAAAATGTAGGAATATTAGCAGAAAAAAATGAACAAGAAATATCCACATGTACTGTTAATACTGGACAGATTCTTTAATACGTAGTGTGTGGAAAGTAATATTGCACACGATGTCATTTTTCTCTTGTAGTTAATTAAGGTCAAAGGATGTTACATATTTTGTGTTTTAAATTGATTTAAGTTCATATTTGTACGTAAAATTTTAAGATACAAAGCATCTAAAAACTACAGCTGTAAAATAAATGGAGAAGAGTTTGTATTTGATAATCAGCATGACATGAGAGCAGCTGAGGCCGGTTGGAATGTCAATGGTTCTGCAGGTATTTGGTCAAAAACTGAAATACAGGACAGACTGACAGGCGCTCAGTGAAAAGGTCAGTGTTTGTACTAAGGCTAATTCATACAATAGTCAACAATCCACTCATTTAAAAGTGCAACCTTCAAGGTGAAGCTATGGCAGAATTATTTTCTTTCTTTTTTTGTGTGCAGCACAGCAAAAATGAAGTTTTGGATCTTAGGATTCATGCTCAAACAAAAATGTGTGGAAATCCTGGAGAAACTGTATCTGCAGGTGGTCTTAGGAGGTTTAAGTTTGACGGGTTCATGCTTTGGAACCATAAATGTGTGCACAATTGATGGTAATTGATTCAAAAGTTGACCAACATTGCAAAACCATTTGCTAGCAGGGCAAACAAATATCCTTACGGTCATTTAACAGAGTTATAACAGAAGATGGAGGTGACAACAACCTAAAAAGACATTTTCATTAGCAGTATTAGCTGTTTTAGCAGTTTTGGCCTGTTTAGCATCGATGTGGTTGCAGAAATTCCATGTAAATATTCCCTATCCCCAGAGGATCAACCTACATTTGAATGAACCCACAGCCTTTCCTCAAATGCCAAACAAACTTTATATTTTTAACTGTGCAATACATTATTATATTGTGACTCGAATGAACTCTGGAGCATCCAGGAGACACTAGCAGCACTTTACAGTCTGATTCTGAAGCAACATAATTGTATAAGTGAGTGTTGGAGTGCGACAGAGAAGCAGCCGAGTCTGGCTGCAGCCGTACATTCTGCTGCTGCCGTTATGTGTCCTCTGAGATCAGGTGTGTTTATTTTGTAGACCTTTTCATCCCCGACTCCTGCTGCCCACCTGCGCTGCACCTGACGTCAACCCCGCTCAGACACACACTCGCCACACAAAAAAACAAGCTAGCAGGCGTGTGTGCGTATAAATGCATGAGCGAACGCGCGTTAAAAAACCCCCCGAGCTGCACCGTCATCATCTCTGTCTCCCATTTGAATTCCTTTCAAAGCTGTTGTTCCTTCAAAGAGACGTTCGTGGCAACTAGAACCCAACTTGTGGCCCACACACACACTCAGAAACACACCACACACACATTTTTGTCCCCATCTGGTCACCATTCGGCGGGATTCATGCTCTCTCTGTTGCTGTTTGCTGGAGCGAACACTCTCACAACCCTCAATCAGCTCCGTCCTGCAAGGGTTCACTTATTGATCTTTGACCTTTAATGACCTCTATTGGTGGCTAGCAGGAACCGCACCAATATGTAAAGAAAAAAGGGGTTTCCTCCACATAGCACTACAAGACTACAAGACAAGCTGTGTTATAAAGATTGTTATTTACTATGAAAGAAATTAAGTTAAATTGCAAATTTCAAGGCAGGAAGATCAGGTTTGAGCTTGAGCAGCTTCTAAAAACTCAAAATCAGACCGAAAGATAGATATTAGTTTAATTTCTGTGCATCCAGTACAGAGACAGAACTATTCTTGCTCCATTCAAAGTGAAAAAACTGACAAAATTAGCAATGCTCAGTCATAACAATGATAAAAACAATGTCTGGCTGCTTGGTTAGTTGTTCTGTCATTGTGTTTTTGGAATGTATTGTAAACAGGGTTATTACCTTGTAGGAGTGTGTCGGTGTTTGTGATTGATCAACCCATTTTCATTTCCAGAACGTCATAAAGTAGTGTTTCGTCAAAGCTGCTGGCGTCTCAGAGATACCAACAAGGTGTCCTTTGGCATCGGTGCCACCCGGGTCAATATTAGACGCTGATAGACGTATAGGAGGTTTTCTAGTTTAAAAGAACCTCATAGGGAGGTTGCAGGAGGACTTTCACTTATTAGACTGTGTTGGACCATTGTTTTTTCATGTAGTCTTGTTTTATTTTGTGATTTAAGTCTCTTTGGTTAAGTTCAGGCAACGAAACTGCATGGAAACATCATGGTTTTGGCTAAAATAAACCCTTTTAGAACTTTAAATTAAAGTATACCTCTGACTGGTACCATACTCTATGTTTTTAAAGCTCCTATTGGTGCCAATCACAGGAAAAGAAATTAGCATCTTAGGGTGAAAAATAAAGGTTTTGTACCATATATATAACTGGTCTGTATTATTCTATCAAAGCAGGGTTGTACAATTGAAGACCACATGTACATATCAATGAGCCTACAAAATTTCAGGACTCCAGCTTTATTATTTCTCAAGTTATGGACCTTCAAAACATTGATCCACAGTTTGGCGTGACGAAAACGATACACAAATCAACATGACCTCACCTTCTTTAAGAATTTTAAACTCAAAAGGTTACCTATGACCCATATATGACCTATAATAGTGTACGTATGCACAGAAATCCAACAAATATGAGATGGTCAGGCGTGAACGTTTAAAAAAATTTAGTGAAATAAGGTGGAATGTCCTGTACGTCTATCAGACTAACCTGTACACTCCAATGTGATGCCAATAGATCCTGACAAAGCGACCGTATGTGACGAGTTGAAGTGAAACCAGGTTGGATTGATGGACAGCAGCTGACAGGTTGAACCCAAGCGGAGATAAAGTAGTTGTAGCTGCATGTAATAGCCAGACAGTTAGTGGTATTAAGAACAACAGTGCGTCTAACTGGATCCACGTTGCATTTGTTGGTACGTTTGTCCCACAAACCGGTTTTCCAAGCATCTAATTATGACCCATAACTTCACTGTGATTAATTATAACAAGAGCAATAGTGGAAGTGAAGTGACGAAGTTATAGAGCCAGAGATTCTGCATAAGGAGGCCGGGGTCAATGGATGGGTCAACAAAACATTGGACTCAAGAGACGCTGTTTGTTTTCTACTTATTATAACCGTGACAACAAAGATCCTCTATCAAAACCTCATCTTTATCTCGCCTAGTTGTTTTTGTGCCCTAAAACTTTTACTGTTTATCTGTTTTACTGTTATCAAGATGGACAAACTCACCAGAGGTTTCCTGAATGGTGGTTTTAAAACTCGGGTTCCCACCTGTCACCTGAAGTGGCCACACTCTTAATAATGCATAACTTTAAGCCTTAATACAACTTAAATGGACAGGTTATATGAAAACTTACCACCTATACAGTTAAAGTTGCCCATAGAGACCACAACCATTTTTCGTTTAATCCTGTAAGCATGTCGTTTTCTGCCATAAAGTTGGTCATTTTAACATGGAGGTCTATGGGGATTGACTCCCTTTTATAGCCAGCCTCAAGTGGCCATTTGAGGAACTGCAGGTTTTGTCTCTTCAGCATCGGCTTCATTTTTTTAGTTGTGGAGATTGATGTTTGACTTGAACCAAAACCTTTACCTCTCCCTGGAACAAGCCAAGTTGTTTTTGTGCTTAAACCATTGACTTTTCATTAAGTTGGACCAACCCTCCGTGACATTGCCCATAGGTTTCCTAAAAAGTGGTTTTAAACCTCAGTTTGGTGGCTCTGGCAGTTGCCTTCCTTGCAGTGCCTGACTCCACCTGACTCTTAACTAATTTAAAACATTAGAAAAGAGGTGGATAATAATGCAAAACTTTAAGTCTACATACAACTTAAATGGACAAGTTATATAAAAATGCACCACCTATACAGTCGGCCTGAACTGGAAAATTACCCATATAGACCAAAACCATTTTTGGCACCAGGCTGTAAACATGTTTACTTCTGCTGTAAAGTTAGACATTTTAACATGGAGGTCTATGGGGACTGATTCACTTTTGGATCCAGCCTCAAGTGGCCATTTGAGGAACTGCAGTTTTTGTTTCTTCAGCATTGGCTGGATGGAGGTTGCTGCTTTATTTGAACCCAAACCGTAACCTTTCGCTAACAATAACCAAGTTATGTTTGTACCTATATCTAAACAAACAGGTGAACAAATATCTGTGTATTATTTTTTTCTGTCAGTAGGGATGCTAATTAAGGAAATTTTCCTTATTCAGGTTGGGGGTCTACAGTTTACAGCTATTCAGCTATGAAGCTCGCAAACAGATGATAGTAGTGCACCATTTCCCAATAATTGGTTGTTGTTGGCTTGTTAAACATACGACTATAGGACGAGAAGTGTTTACATTTGTAGGTAAGGTAAGAAATATGCCAGAGAGCAACATTATTTAGGCAAAAACTTAGTTTCTTAGTCACAGTCTTGCCCATATGCAACTAGAATGTTAGAGTAGTTGTGGCACAACACAGATCATTTCTGGAGGAAAATGGTCATAATCGTCCCAAATGTGAAAGGACAAGATGAAAAACTGGACCAGAAGTTTTCATTAGAATAATTTAGCTGTTTATCCAAAAATCTCATGTTTGTTTAAAGTCTTCTCATAAAAGCAACCAAATATGCTTTCAGATTTGAGCATTTATCAATATCCATCGACTAAATGGTATCCATGCATGCAGCGGTGTTCCATTCTGTCATGAAACTAACAAATATAAGACATAAATTTTCCAAGTAATTTGAGGTCAAGTGAGAACAGCAAATGGCTTTTACATGTTTTGCCAGCAGGTCTGGACAACGAGCAACAATCTTGCTCACATTAGTGCCATCCTGAATGAGCCAATATGGACTCCTCTTTGGTTTCCAGATTTTTTCCTCAAAATGGAGCGTGCACAATTCGTTGCAACCAAATGGAGCATTAAAGACAGACTTTCTGTCCTCTTTTTTTAAAGCTTTTGAGTCGTTATGATGCATTTTTTTGCAGCTATGGATGAAGTAGGGTTACCATTTTTCGACTGTTGTGCCCTTGATGTATCTCTGTACTCGATCTTGTAATTATTGCATGTGATTACACTGATGAATCCTTTCAAATCTGAGCATCCACAGGTATGCTTTCCCCACAACAAGACTTCATTCATGCTTGGATGTGTGTAAATGTCGGGGGCCCCAGGTTGCCAGAATCTAAAAAAAGACACTTTTTTTCCTCTTCCCAAGCAGCCACCTGTGGACTAAGCTGTGTGAGCAATGTGTGTGTGTATGTGTGTGTGTGTGTGTGTGTGCGCATTGGTGTGTGTTTTCACTGTGGGTTTTGCAAGAATGCCGCCCCACCACCTCCTCGGTTTCCCTTATTTGGGATGGAGGGTTACCGGTCATCCAGCCTTCCAGATGTTCTTACAAACTGAGCTGTTCCACATGCAGACTCTAAAAACCAAAACCAGCGCTGGAACAGATTTCCCAGAATAAATGAGGTTGAAGAAAGCTGAAGAACCAAACGGGCAAAGACTTGTACGAATGTGAGCATTTCGTTTTTTAGGAGATGGATAAGAGCAAACAACTTTTGCTACTTTGATTACATTTGCGCTGCTCAGCTGCATTCTAATCAGCAAATTACCCAGATTTCACACTAAAAACACATAATCTTGAAGGATTTCATAAATAAAAGTGAGAAAATAAGAGTGAAATAAATGAAAACTGTAGTTATAATGTGTGTTGACGAAGCTACTGGGTTTTCCTCACCTGCTGCCTCCCCCGTCTCACCCCTCTCCCCCATCGGTCTGTGCTGACGTCAGTATCGGTGGTGAACCAGACCACAGAGCCCTTTGATCCCACACTCCACTCTATTAGAGCTCTCATATGGACTTCACATCACAAACACAGAGAGAAAGATGGTCTGCAGCCTGTAATTTGTCTGTGGTTTAATATAGTTCTCTTTGACACACTAACTCAGTGATAAACTGAGCTGTCAGGTGGACAAGAGCTCGATGCACCAACTAGAGCTACATTATCATATTGTAGAAGTTTATCATTATCTTTTAGAACAGCATTATTGCTCTTTGAAACTACATTATTATAAATATATTAGTAAAGCTACATGGATCTGCTTTATAGCAACATAACATTACATGTATAGGCTGTGGATCTACATTTTTATACCTTGAAGCTACATTATCAATTCATAAAACCTCCGAATCAAACTACAGAACAACAGTTATACCAAAGAAATGCAGTACTGTTTCATAAAAGTACATTATCATATTATAGAGTTGCTTCATCGTACATTGGAGCTACATTATATATTCAAATCACAGAAGTACCTGATGGTACTATAAAACAAAACTATCATACACTGTCATAATATAGAACTACGAGGGTACTTCAAAAAGTTCCCAGCCTCAACAGAAAACATCACATTATTTGCATTATTTCAAGACAGTCTTGGTAAACTTAAGTGCACTTGGTCCACTGATGTTCCAGCTTTCTGGAAGAAGGTCAGATCTTGAGCCTCCAGATTCTCCTCAGCAGCATGCATGACGTCATCGTCTCCTGCATGACCTCATCATCAGTCTGAAAATGGCGCAAATGGGAGTTCAGTTTGGGAAACATAGAAGTGAGACGGTGCAGGTTGTGTGGACGGATGCATTGACCTGAAGCAACAGCAACCAGCTTGAAACTTTCCTCTCCCTTTTTGTTTGATGGCTTCAAACATTTGAGTTTTTGTGGCTGCCCCAGAATGGGATAAAACGCCCCTTGTTTCCAAGTGAGGTCGAGAAAACCTTACAGATGAAGACCTGTATTCTCTACATGTATGTGTATTGTAGATTAGCTGTAGTACTGTGTTGCACCAACAGGTGGGGCCTCTTGCCGTTTAATACTGAAGCAACCAGAGGACGCAGACTACGAGCAGTTCTGTATTGGCAAACTGAGAGCAATGTGAAAGGTTAGCTAGCAACAGGAACCATGACAACCATGAAAACAGATAGAAGTCAGATGGTGCAGGTAGTGTGAGTAAGGTTCATGGGGCAACAGTTCAAAGCCACATTTAGCTGCTTCTGTCCCCATGTACTGAGTGGATGGATGTATTGTCCTGAAGCAACAGCAGCCAGCTCCAAGCTTTCCTGTGAAACGTTTCTTTGCACAATGATATAAGGCTGTATAGTATACAGTTTCCAGGCCCTTGTTTCCAGATGAAGTTGAGAACTTTTTGAAATACCCTTGTACCTTGGCTCCACAAGCTACAAAAGATGATGAAAACCTGTATTGTCTGAATGTATTGCAGATTAGCTGTAGTACCTGGTTGTGGTCTTATGGTTTAATACTGTAGGCAGACACGAGCAGTCCATGTTGGCAAGCAGAGAGCATTGTGGCAGTTTAGCAAGCAACGGGGCACCATGACAGAGACTTCTGTGATGCTTAATGTGCTCCAGCCAGAGCTAGCATACTTCATGCAACACATCATGCAATAAAATGTGGTTTAGCAGCTATAATCAAGATTCCACCTTAGATTTAAATCAATACCAATCTCTTGAACAATGCTGTAATCAATCCTGACCCTAAGTGAATTTTCTAGGAGTGCTGCAGAGTTCTTTGTTACCTTCACCAAACACTTGTTGCTGTCTGTTTAAATAACCAGGAAGAACTTGGTAGGTTGTTAGAAGATGCCACGTCACAATTTTGGCTGAAACATGCTACATCGTAAGTGGATGAATATTGTCTAAAATGCACGTTAAATTGTGTTTTTTCTTGCAATATTTTTGTTAAATCGATGAAAGAAAGACAGAAATGCAGCTACATCGAGCTTTTGTCTTGGCGGTTCCTGCACATAACGCTACCTCCTCCTCGAAGGTTTTTTTGTACACTTTTGAATGTTTTACTGTGAAATAAATGTTAGTGTCCTATGTTGGGAACAAAATGAGCATTTTTCTTTCCTGTGACTATCCACAGTGATATGAATCTATCTGAAGTACATAATAGTTGACACACCGACACAGACAATATTTATTTTTTTCCATTTCATCATTAGAGCTTTTTCCTAAATGACATTTCAGGGACATCTCTAAACACTATCATTACCTCTCTATAGTATGATACGGCTGCAATCAGGCATAAATATCTGCAGGAGGTTTTTATTCTCCAAACCTCGGTGGTATCGGAACAGCAGATACATTTGTAAATGGCAGAAACATACGGAACAATTCGCAGCCAGAAGCTTGCGGAGTTTATTTGTGTAGAAGGTGTCACCCTCCTATTAGAGTCTAATAAACAGTTTTCCGCTCAGGTGAACAGTGAGGACGATTATTCTCTGACAACTTAACAACAACACCACAATAATCGAGGGGAAATAAATAATTCCCAGGTAGAGATCAAATTATCGGCTCACATCGCAGCTTTTCATTTTACTTCAGGTTTCCACGTTCCTCGTCTTCTTCTGAGTTTCTCCCTCGGCTTTTCTCACCCTCCTCCCCCATCAGAGGTGAGCATTTATCCAAAGGGAATGAATCTCTCTGCCATCCTCCTCCTCCTCTCGTCTTCACACCTTCTTCATCACCTCTGCCAAGTTACCCCCCCCTCCAAAGGTGTTCAGCAGCTCACCGACTCGCTGCAGGAGACGATAACGAGTTTAGAGGAAGATTTTATCGCTTGTTCAAACTGTTTATTTTCAGACTTCGAAGATTTGTTTGAGGAAATTTGGACTCACATTTTGAAGCTTTTATTCTGATAGTGTAGTAAAATCAGGAACTGAAATATCTCCAAGGTAGCGCAAACTTTTGTTGAATTTTTACATCCTAAATTGCAAAGAAATTAAAAAATTCCTAGCTGTTGATGGCTCTTTCTCATGTTAAATTGACTTTAAAGCCCAAAAGCTTTACAATAAAGTAATATGACAGTTTCTTATTTGGACAAAGTTTTAGGTTCTCCAGTAACCCTTTTCTACCAAGTTGGTGCTAGTGCTAGTTCGGAGCCAGAGCCTGTCTTTGTGTTTCCACCACCTAAGCACCGGCTCCAGGTTCTAAAAACTACCGAGTATGTAAGGGGCTGGGGGCGGGGTTATCGTGACCAACGATCAACGGTGGAAAGCAGAGGGGGCAAATCCTGGTCCCCGAAAGTAAAAATCCTTTTCCGTTCTAGATGTCTCCCTCTTCCAACACACCTGATTCAAATGATCAGCTCATCATCAAGCTCTGCAGAAGCCTGGTAACGATCCTGACCATTTGAATCAGGTGTGTTGGAAGAGGGACACATCTAGAACGGAAAAGGATTTTTACTTTCGGGGACCAGGATTTGCCACCTCTGGTGGAAAGGGACACACAAGCAGTAATTTGTGTCCTTTTTCTTCAGGACGTCCCTGGTCCGATCGCAGATGTATTGGAATGACTCCTGGGACACATGGAAGTTTTGCACACGCTGTTGTGTGCTTAAATCTGGTACAGTTGTGTTGCGGATACGCGGATGTGCCGGCGGTGGGCAACAGGCAACATGCGACTTCCACCTCGCGGATCTCCACGGACCTTATAAACATCTTTAGAAATATGAACATCTATATAAAGATAAACATAGATATTATCATCAACTTATTGTGTTTGTTTAACTACTATGTAATCAATACAAGCGTAGATGGTTTATGGTGATGCAATGGCGTGGCTCCAACTTGGCTCCTGGCCAAAGGAAAAGCAAACTGGTTCTTAGGAGGAACGGGATTTGAACCAACTAAGCACCGAACTAGCACCTGGTGCTTCTTGGTGGAAAAGCCCTACAGAACTCTGGTTTATCCAACAGTTTGGTTTTTTTAACATTTCTTTTTATATAGACTCATGTCTGTCCTTGAAACTAGTTTAGAAGAAACTTTATCACTTGTTCAAACTGTTTATTTTCAGATATAGAGGCTTTGTTTGAGGAAAGTTTGATGTTATATGCTGAAGCTTTTATTCTGATAGAGCAATAAAATCAGGAACTGAAATATCTCAGAGGCAGTGCAAACTTTTGTTGAATTTCTACTCCCTAAATTGCAAAGAAATTAAAAATTCATAGCTATAGATGGATCTTTGTTATGTGAAACTGACTTTAAGGCTCAAAAACTTTACAATAACATAGAAAAATGGCAAAACCAGAAAGTTGCAGGTGATCATTTAAAGCTGGATGCCTCTTTAACATGCTGTTTACTTCAGTTAAAGCTGCTGTAAAGGTGAGAAAGTCTCCTTTTCACAACTTCTGTCTCCTTTTGCAGTTCATCCTCTCATGCTGCTGCTGTTACATTGTTCTTTTGTTAATTAATATGTCAGTGGGAGTTCATCTGAGCCTTATGTGGAGAGGATTGTTTCTTGTAATATCCTTGTATTAAGGAGTTATTTATGCAGTTTATTTGCATTTCTTTTAGTCGATTCAATGGATATAAACTAATTAAAACTGATCCTGGATGGTGGAGGTCAGAGGCCAAACTTTATTTCACTTTGCAGATGCGCTTGAAATAGAAAAGGCGTTAGTATTGCAGCATGTTTCTTCACTATATTTACTAAATTATCATGCCAGACTACAAACTCACCACTTCCTACACACTGTGTCCATTTTGAGATCAATAATTGGTTCTTACCCGTATCAGAAAGGTGACTTCATGTCCATTTAAAGGGAAAGTCTAGGGCAGGATTGTTGAAGCCCTCTTGGACATCTTTAATGCAGTTTGCAAAAGACGGGATCATTTCTGTTTTTAATTTCAGTCAGAGTCAAAAACAAATGTTTAAAGTTTTTTATGCAGCAATTATCTTTGGAAAGCTGCATGGATTTGAGCTTCCAACAGCAATATATGCTCTTTGTACGCTGTTTTGTGCAACTTCTTGTTTGCCCAAATTTCTACAACAGAGGTGGAGAGTGTTAAATTAGTAAGAGTTATAAGAAAAGTACAGCAGGTTGAAATAAAGTGGATTCGTCCTATAAAGTCCAATGATTTGCCGACCCATCCATCCAGCCCAACCTCCACCGAACATAGATTTTGTGGTTCTGTTGAGATCTTAATTTTCTCTTTGGCTTTTGCTATAATCAGGTGGGACGGTGAAATTTAAGGAACCATACTAAGCTGCTTAAACAAACTAGATAGTTGCGCGTTATTTGGACAAAGTTTCAGGTTTCTGCAGAAGGTTGATCTGAAAGTTTGGTTTTCTTTGCATCTCTTTTTGCATCGGCTCTCTTCTCTTGCTATCTGCTGCTTAAACTGTCACAAACTTTATCTTTTTCTTTATCTTTCTATACAGTTTTCACTTTTTTGAATACATAACATAGCACTGGAGCCCTGCAATGTCATTAATGCATATTGTATACACCTGTCCAGACCTTTTAGTCAAGTCAAATTTATTTATAAAGCACATTTAAAGCAAAAGGAGTTGAACCAAAGTTAAGTGAAATTATAAATAGCAACACAATGACTAAAAAGGAAAAATACAAATCGATAAAAGATGAAGTCAGTGTGTTGAGCTCTATTTGGATGGAGATTGGTCTGCAGCAACAACTTAAAAGTTTCTAAAGTCTGTTCCAAAGATCAAGAGCAGCTACTGCAAAGGTTCAATTGCATTTTTTGTGTGTCTAGATCTTGGAACAAGTAGAACATCTGGCTGGTCGACCTCTCGGGTCCAACTTGGGTGTGAAAATGTAAAATAAGGAAGCGCCAGCTCATTTAAAACCTTAAAAACAATTCTGACATGAATGGGAAGCCAGTGGAGATGGGACAGTACTTTGGACAGTGGTGACCATATTTTCTTTTTTATTCTAAAACTTAAAATTTGCACCAGATGCAGAAGCTGAGGAACCGACTGCCTTTACACCCACATACAAAGAATTAAAACAGTCCAGCCGAGTGGACGTCACCTCCACTTTTCTTTAGTCTTAACTGGAAAAGGCTGGTTTTGACCATTTTTAGGCACTTAGATGCAGAAGCAACGCCATCAGGAAGGCGTCTGATTGATTCCAAATGAAGTCCCAAGAACAAGCCCAAACATAAAACCAAAGTCAAAAAGAAGCATCTTCATCTACAAGAACAAGGAGTCCTGCTGCAGATGGTCTGATCCGGATCTCAACATCATGGAGTCGGTCTGGGATTAAACGAAGAGACTCAGAGAAACTGACTCAACAGAAAAACTGGGGCAAGTTCTTCAAGATTTAGGTCTTATAGCATATAGTTTAGACCTTTTACAGTATTGTTTAGGCTCCTATTCACAACAAAGAGCACTGAACATCACATTTTTTAAAATTCAATCATTAATTTCCATGATTTGGCACAATTTTTTTTCATTCATTGTTCCCAGAAGATGAACTATATGTATTATATAGTAAAACATATGCATTTCGTCTGGAAGCATCTTCCAAATATCAGTTTTTCCCACAACCTTTTTCAAACTAAAGACTTGCAAAACTTCTCACATTCCCATCAACGGACATTATACTTTGTGTTTAGTGGTTATATGTACTTGTATGTAGCATTAAGCCATGTTTCTTGCTTACTTTTCTTTTTAAACATATGTAATATTGTACAAAACATGTGTATTTTGTGACTTAACAAACAACCCACCCTAATAAAAGATGCATTAAGCTGTTTAAGAGGTTGAATCATTGAAATAATGGTTCAATTTAGTTTTTTTTTCCCAGTTTACTGTAACTAAATTAAACCATTAATACGATGGCACTTCAGAAAGTTGTCAGTCTCACCAAAAAAAACGTCAGAAAGATTGTTTTTGTATTGTGTTTCAACCATTTACTTCAATGTACTTGGTCCTCAAGCTTCACTGTTTCTTTACATCTTGAACCTCTAGATATGCATGTCTGTGAAGATTCTCTCTAGATACGCAGACGACTAACAACTATTAATGAATGAATCGTGACATTATGGGTATTTGTATTTTGTACTAAGTGCTTTTAAAAACATATTTATTGAGCTGTGTATGCTAAACTTCATTAGCACACGTACATTTACTGTAGGAAGAATAAAGGTTTATCTTATGTTGGATTAAGAAGTGGAATAATGAAGGACGAGAAGAAAAAAAATGATGGTGAAGATGTGAAAGCAGGAAATATGGAAGAAGAAAAAAGGTCAGAAAAGGAAGAAGGAACTGGAGAAGAGATGGAAAGGAAGAAAAACAAACAGAAGATGGTAAAACATCTCTTAAATCATGTCATTTCCTGCAGCGCCGACACCTTCTTCCCCCATTTCTTTTTTGCCGACAGCAGCAGCTCTGCGAACGCACACCTTCACACACCTTTGCATAAGTCTTAATCGACTGTGTGGACTTTTAATTACGGCGCTTTGTTCTCGACTGAGAGGTGAAATGTGAGCGGAGACACGCATGAACCTGCAGACGCACAAAGGGAAGTGTGTGTTTGTGTTCGTGTGAGTCCCTGTTTGGTTCGACAAAAGACAGAAATTTAGCAACTTCATTAAAAAAATGTTAATGAGTTTCTGATCAGCTCACAATGTGTCCCGTTAATAACATCCTTAATATTCCTGAGTCTATTTATGGACAATTTTTACTTCATTCCATCATTTCTATCAGGTAAAAGCTGAGTTCTGGAGACAACATGCCAAATATGAGGACAGATTATTGCTTGAGAGTTCCTCAAATACTTAACAGAAGAGGAATATTGATTAGGCAGAAATAAAAAAGATGTAGTTTTTAAAATTGTTCTCTGGCTTAGTGATGGAAACCGTTTTGTCTGATTATTGCGGGGCTATAATGTATGTGCGTGTGTGTGTGTGTGTGTGTGTGTGTGTGTGTGTGTGTGTGTGTGTGTGTGTGTG
>OMNN01027813.1:0-12752 GCA_900302755.1 Chromis chromis
ATTATTATTATTATTATCTGTAATTTAACAAAACACAAAAAATATGTAATATGACAGTCAATCCTTAAAATGCATAGTTTTCTATTCAAATAATGTCAAATATCTGTAAAATAATGATTTTTTTTTTTACTCCTTTATGCCGTAAAAACAGTAAACACTGTAGAGAGATGATTTACCATTTGTAAAAACACAGATTTTTGATGTAGACATTATGCACAATGGTTTTTACGGTTGCGGTTTTACTAGATTGTAATTTACTAAACTAGGGAAAATATGAAAAATAACAGTAAATTGTTTAAAAATATATAATTTTTCTTACTGTTCAAAAGCCTTCTTTTTCTTTTTTTTTTACACTGTACAGAGAAATAAACAGGATCTCTGAGCTTCATTTGCTGTTTAAGGAACTCGCATTCATTTGTTGTCAGTACAGCAATATGTCAAAGTCACCCCTCTTCTCTAAAAGAAATACTGTTTTCATTCACTAATTATTTCCAGTTGCCTCCATTTTGCTGTTTTTAAATTGCTTTTAAGATGCTGCCAATGACACACAACACTTCCCCCCTCAGATGTTTCACATTAGGAACCTTCCTGTGGCTCAAAAGGCAAAATCTCTTCCATTCTGTGCGGGCTTTTAATTTGAAGCATCTGCAGGAAGAGTTGGGTTGTATTTATAGTAATTTAACATTGCTTGATAAAATGTGAAAGAGTAAAAATGAGTGCAATTAGTAAATGAAAGGAGCATTTCTGATAGAGGCGAGGAATTCAGAGCAGTACAGTGATAAGTTTGACACTGTTGTTGCACTGTGGAAATGTACGTTATGCTGAATCTAATCCCACCTGTCTATAAGAGTTCAGGTAATTATTACTTCATGCTTTATGTTGAATATTTGGCTACTATTTATAAGTACCTGCCCTTCTTTTTAGAACCAAGGGACTATTCGTTGCTATTCGTCGCTGTTGCCACCATCATACCTGAGTTTCCATACGAATATTAAAGAATACATTTTTGATACCTTGCTTTAAGGAGTTAAAATGTATTTTTAAATAAATCCTAATTTATGGGGTTTTTTTTAAAGCTGAAATGTTAAATGTTTCATAAATAAAATTAGTCTGAACAGGCATTCAGACTTGTGCCGCCTGGCTACTTTAATGCTCAGTGCTACAGTGAGCTAAGCTAGCAGTTACTTCACATTAAATGAAGCTCCACTATACTGAAGGTAGCACCACTGATTCAAATTCAAATTCAAAAAACTTTATTTGTTCCCAGGTGGCAATTCAATGCATACAGAGCAGTACTACTAGCAAAGAAACAGAAACATTAATAAAAATGAATAAATTAGGTAAAGGAGAAAGTAAAAATACAAAATACAATAAAATAAAAATATGTATGTATTACAGTGTCGGCAGAACATCACAATAAATAATGAAAATATGAAAAGAACTGACGGAGAAAAAAAGTATAATAGTGCAAAACATTACAGAAGTATGCTGATATGTAACAAGCTAAGCTATATACTCTTTTATCATTTTTAAGTTTAGTTTTGCTTTATTGCTGCCTGCAGACAATTAAAAAAAAAACAACAACATGTAGCTAGCTGTTAAAGAAGCTGCTAACCGGCTACATATACAGTACATGTACAAAAGGCAACCAAAACTACAGTTCCTCAAACGGCCACTTGAAGTGCTTCAAAAGAGAGTCAATCCTCATGAGCTAAAAGCCCAAACGTCCAGCAGAAATATATGCGTTTACAGCAGGGGTGGGCACTCCTGGTCCTCGAGGGCCACTATCCTTCATGTTTTAGATGTTTCCCTCTTCCAACACACCTGATTCAAATGATCAGGATTGTTATCAGGCTTCTGCAGAGCTTGATGATGAGCTGATCATTTGAATCAGGTGTATTGGAAGAGGGAAACATATAAAACACGCAGGATAGTGGCCCTCGAGGACAAGGATTGCCCACCCCTGGTTTACAGCCTGGTGTCTAAAGCAGATTTCATGGCTACATGAAATGTACAGGGGTGATTTTTAAAAATATAATTCACGTTTCACAAGTTTTAAAGTTATGCAAAATTAGGGGCATGGTTGATTTGAGTGACAGGTTGGTGCCGTCATAGGACAGTCCATGTCCCGCCTCGGCTCCTCCCCCGCCTCACTTCTTTGTTCATTTTTGGAGATTTTACCTGGCAGTGAGGAGGAGTTAGGGACTGCTAAGATGGCGATGGCTTTAAAACCGCTCTTCAGGAAACCTATGGGTGACGTCATGGAGGTTTTATCCTTTATTATATACAGTAAATGGTCACATACTAATCTTTTATTTTATTTCAGACCGCATTGAAAGCTCCACTGTGCTTGTTGCTTCAGAAATGTACAAGAAATGTAGATTATATGGACACTACCACACTACCGAAGGAGTATTGCTACTGAAAAGCTATTTGAGTCAGAAAACGGCACCGACACAATGTCGACACAATTGCTAACAACAGATGTGGAACACAGTGCTGTGTTATTCCCATGTATTTCTGTAAAGATTCCTTTAAAACAGCTATACGGTGTTCGTTTTTGGTATGTACTAGATGGCTATTGCTAAATTGGGTTGAAATTACTTATTTATGCCTCACTCATTCATTGACAAATACTGCAGAATTTATGTACTTTCACATTTTACTCTTTGCTCTCTCAGCCTGCATGCAGATGGCCAGGTCTCCCTCGAGAAAGAAATCTGAATGTCAAGGGACGTCCTGGTTAAATAAAGGCTACATTTTTAAAAATGCAATGAAGAGGAGGTTCCATGACTTTCATTCCAAACAGTTAAAATTCTGGTTTACAGGAAATGATTTGAGCTCCAGTTAGTGGGCAGTATTCATGTATTTTGGGATAAATCATAACACAGGAAGCAAAATGTTTTTTTGTTCTGTCTTCCATTTTCTGGAAGTGTGTGTGTGTTAGAGAGCGAGCGTGGTTCATGTATTACTCATGTTGTGGGGACCTAAATCTGTTTACATAGTCACATTATGGAAACGTGTCTTACTTGCAGGGACAAAAAGCAAGTCTCCATAATGGAAATCATGGAGACTTGTAGAAGACATGTTTGAGGGTAAGGATTAGGCGAGTAGTCGTTATGGTTAAGGTTACAGTAAGTGTCCAGGTAATCAATGTAAGTCAATGTAATGTCCTCTGAAGTCACGGATACTCGACTATGTGTGTGTGTGTGTGTGTATGTGTGTGTGTGGGGAGGACATTTGGCGAAGCAGTGCATTTCTTACCATGTGTAGCTGCTCTGAGTGCCATCTCTGTCTAATGCATTATCCAAGCAGCCCTTCAGCCATTTGGTCTGGCCTCTCATTTTTGTGTGTGTGTGTTGTTCTTCAGTGTTCTTCATTTCTATCATCCCCCTCCTGTCTTCCACTGCCCTTCTCCTCCTCCGCTCTTTCTTTTTTCATACATAGTACAAATCAAAGGCTTCATTTTGGGGTGTTGAACAGTATTAGGAGAGGACGCAGCAGCATCAAACAGCTCCAGACTTGTGTTTCAGTATGATTAGTGCAGTGATATGTATTTGCAGTGCTTTATATAAATACTACATCAACATTTTGTCATTCACTTCTTAAATCTGGCTTAATATAGTCTGGTTATGATCTTTACTAATTAGCAAATGGTTTCAAACATCATTTTAATTTCTATATGATGGAGATCAGGCCACAGGCCTAAACTGCTACACATTACTGTATATATATCCAACTCTGTATCAAAACAGGAAATTTCAGCTTTCTACTATCAACATCTCATATTCAAAGTTTTGACTATGATCTGATTATGATAGCATTCTACTTACCAGATTATGAGGTTAAGAGGACAGTGCAGACAAGCCTGAGTGGTCACATAGTATTTTAAAGAAGCCCTTTTTATCCTCTTAATCCTCTATACTTTAAAAAAATCTTAACTGAAAACAAAAATCTACACAACCAGAATGTCTTTTATATCAGCTCATATCATAAATGTTATGTTTGTAATATTTTATCTTAATAACCAGTAGGAACAATGGTCAAAAATATAAAGGGGTTCATAATAAATCCTTTAATGGCTGAACTTGTTATGTATTCATTTGACACCATACTTTTATTTTTTTATATGGGTCTATTTCCTTACTGAGGTGGCTCAATCTTCGCCCATATTGGTTAACATGAATCATTTTAATAACCCTGATAAAAGTGTCCAGGCCTGGACTGATTTGTGTATAGACATAAACTGGTTTGATGGACTTGTTTTAAGATATGCTATAGACAAATGCCAAATTTAGCACCAGATTGGTTGATGTAATTTTTACAAACTAGTCTTGTGCAAATTTTTGTTCAAGCTAGAAACTCGAGCTACCAGCAAACTGCTAGTCTGTGATTCTTGCTTCTTGCACTGCAGTTACAGCTCTGGATTAGTGCATATAGCATAATATGGTGAAGAAACTGTGTGCTTTTTTGAACCGATAGCAGTTTAAAAATACACTTTCTTCCTCCTCGAAGAACTGTATGTGGCTTTTTATATTGGCAGCATCTTGTTATGTGAGCAGTATATACAGTACATTGAGGTAACATATGTTCGGCTCACATGGACTTCCTGTTTTTCTCCCACTGAGCTAACAGCGAACATTATCCAGACCTATGTCTGTTGTATGTATCCCACAGACGATCTTTAAACATGTCCCCTCCATATATTATCAGTCATTTCTATTAGCGAAAATCGACTCCATCTACCCACTGAGTTTGGAAAAGCACAAACACACATCTCAATCTGAGGGAAAGATAAGGAGAAAGCAGGCCCTCACCCTGTCACGGATATAAACAATACAAGCAATCCCAGCTTAATATCATACATTTTATTACATTGTTGATAGAACATCTCTGCCTTGGAATTGTTTTTATGGATTTATTACTTTTTGTTTCCCTCCGTGTGTCGGTGCATTTTTGTTGACGCTTCTTCCAAATGTAACACATCCTTTTTAGCCAAACCCAAATTCTCCCTCATGAAATTACCTTTACACTGTAGATTAAAGTAAGGTAACAAAACAGGCACGGTTTGCATCTTGTCACTTATACATCTCTGGATGGATTTTTTTAAGGCTGGGCTTTGGGTTTATCATTTGCTGCCATTTTGCCAGTGGTTTAGAAAGCACAAATAAACACCAATGAGTGTGATAGGCCAAGATACATGTCAGTCAAATAAGCACACAGCCTCTTTATGGAACAGTAATTCTCAAATTCACTAGTGGGACTCATGCTAATGGCTCTCTTGTTAGAGAAGATAGTTGGTCTATATCAGAGAAATATTTTTTTCCCCTATTGCGTCAGTAAAGTTTACGTAAAGGGATGCATTATGGCATTAAATGAAATATTGGCATCTGTCCAAAATGAACATTGGCAGGCAGATAATGCCTGTCAAGCTAAAGATGTACAGTTTTGTTAGAAAATGTTACATAAAAACAGATGTGGGATGTTTAAAATTTGACTTTTTTTCTTATTTTGCCTCGTGAATGTGCACGTTTGAAAAGCGTCGTATTTTATGTCTGCAGCATCACGGTCCGTCGTGATAAAAGTAGGCATAGTAACATGTTAATTCCACTACAGGGAAGACGTGATGTTCTCTGTAATTAAGTGGAAAAAGCATGTGCATATATTAGCGCTGGCATCAGCAATCGACCAAAAATGGTTTGGAAAATGTTGGCGTGTCAGATATCAGAACAAAATCCAGTATCATGCATCCCTGGATTCGTGTCTTAGTGGAGCAGCTCGTAGAAATTAGAGGAACATCCACATTGTTTCAACACTCAGCTCTAGTGGTTGCTGCCTGATATAAATGTATGTAAAATATGTTTCTAATTTCTCTGTATACACAAGGCAAAAGACTAAACACATTCATATTTAATATCTATCGCATATTCAAAAGAGAATTCATACCTTGTTTCCTTGTCAGTCTCACAAGTTGGGTTTTCATTTACAGTGTAAGCAGCATAAATCTTAAATAGCTGCAATATTGAGAGTTTTATCAAATGTAGTCTGGTGAGATAAGATGCTGGGTTATTATTGCATGTTGAAAGATTCAGGCATATTCATACTTCTTTGCAATAACAACGTCATGCATGGCTGATGTTAATATCTTTATATCTTGTGGTGTATCTACTTTATGTTTCAGCTTTTGTGACTGAGTTTTTGCATAACTGAATTCATATCTTTCTGACAGGCAACTCTGTGAAACTTGCAAAACAAATTCTCCAAATGTTCATTAAAACTACTAAAACCTTGACACAGATGTTTTAGGTCACCAAGACCTGTTAGACATTATATAGTACCATACAATTATCCGTTTAAAAGATCTGCCTTTGCAATTTTTGTTGCATTTCAGCTGAAATCCTACAAGCTGAGACATGCGAGGAAAGAACAGTGTTTTATGTAGCAGCTGGAAATAAATCACCCCATGTTATTGTGATATGCCAGCGTTGTGTCTCCTTCACATAAAGTGGAAGGTGTTGCTCTCTCGTCAATACATTTAAAGCTGCAAAATGCCCTTTTTTCCACACTGGGCTCTTCGAGATGTAACAGGACAGGATGGACTGCCTTGATTAGATGCCATCAACATGATCTGTAACTTAGCACACATGAAAAAAAGGAGCAATGGTTCTTCATGATCAATCAGATAAAAGGATCATGCCTGGGAAAAATGGTAATATTGTGGAGTAAAAAAGCTTTCTTTCTACAACAATTCTACAACTTTATTTAGCAGACGCTTTTATCCAAAGCGACGTACATAGGTAGGTAGGCGGGGCAGCATTAAGGACCTTGCCAAAGGGTCCTCACTGGATACCTGCGCCCTGACTGGGATTTCAACCACCGATCTCCCATGCCAAGGTTAATCATTGAGCTATCCAGTTGGTTTCTAGAACATGCCACTGACCCAGCAACTCTGCAAAGGTACACAAGTATACGATGTGTAGTAATGCTGCAGCCAACCAAAGAACGTCTTGGTTGACTGAAATCATACCTACTCTTTAACCAATCAGTGTGCAGAAAGTGAATTCTATCTGCTAGCCTTGTTAGCCTAAACTAATGATAAATGAACTAGCATTTGCAGCACAATAAGCGATTTTAACCTGGTTATCTTATACTGAGCAGACCAGCGTGCACCCGTCCATATTCATGTGATTTCCAAAACAGAACTAAATCAACTTGTGATTCCAGGACAAGAAATCTTGAGGAATATAACACAGACAAATTAGCCTGCTGACAAAAGATGATCTGCCATGTTGAGCTGTAATATGCAAAATGCTGTTCGCAAAATTTCCACTTGACTTTTTGGCCTTACGTTTGAACAAAATGCAGCCTCACCGACACAGTGTCAATCAGTTTGGAGCCAACATGGAGTAAATGTTAAGTAAATGTAAACATTAACTGTATTAGACGTAGCAGTCTTCATTAGGTTGGGCGAGTTTTGAGGTAGTCTGTTCTTCCCCTCACCAAAAATAATGGAAATAATCCTGTGAGAAAATCAACTTTCACAATCTAATCAACTTTATTTATATAGCACTGACTTGACCAAAGTGCTGCACATGTTATATGACAGGTAATAAACAAAAATAAGAATGGACCCAGGAGGAAACCGCTATCCTGAGTCTGACCAGAGTTTAAAAATATGTCTACAAGCACTCATACTTATATACTTGTTTAATCCTGCATCTACTTTCACATTTAAAATACTGATATGTCTACAAGCACTCATACTTTTATACTTGTATAAGTAAGATTATTAACTATTTCTGCAATTATGCTTTAGTTACTAGGGATTGAATGTCATATAAAACTCAATAAGGAATATTTTATAATTATATTTTGCGTTGGTCATGAACAGCTTGCAGATATATTAAAGCAGGGGTGCCCAATCCTGGTCCTCGAGGGCCACTATCCTGCATGTTTTAGATGTTTCCCTCTTCCAACACACCTGATTCAAATGATCAGGATCGTTATCAGGCTTCTGCAGAGCTTGATGATCACACACATTTTGTTATGTTAATAAAAATGTACGCTGAGTGCATTCCAGCATAAAAGAATATCAAATTTAGAAGACATCATACTGATTGCCGTATGCCATAAAAATGCTCGTGCTTGTGTTCAGAATGTCGAGGAAAGCAGCGACGCCGAGCCCTCCCTGCATGTGAACCAGCGAGTGTCTTTTCTGTTGTGTCGGTTTAGGCTGTGATGATGCAAGAGAGGATGGGATGCACGGGAGGGAGATTTGGAGAGGAGAAGGGCAGAGAGGAAGGGATGGGAAGCTGGAGAAAAGAGGTGAAGAAATGAGAGGTGTGGCGTAAAGAAAGGGATGAGCCAGTTAAGAAGAGGAACGGCAAGGGAGGAAAGAGGGGGGAGGAAAGGAAAGCAGAGAGGTGCCTGTGCTCAGATACAGCCCTGTGTGTTGCCATGGTGCAGGCTCAGTCAGAGCTGCACAGTAGCTTTGCTGCTCAGCTAGCTAATTACCACAGACTGCAATGTTGATACGCAGGCGACCAAAGCTTTCTGGTTTTCCAAGAGCTCCTTTGATTGTCACATTGACACAACAGTCAAGGAACAAATCTTTCATTCTACGTAGAAATGTGTGTCTGTGCTGTGATGTAGGAGCAGCAGCTATAAATGCGATACAAAAATGTGCCATAGGTATGTGATGAACAGCATTATTGAGCGTTGTAGTGTTGCTCTGCTGTGTCAGCCGTGCCACTTGTGTAATATAAACAGCTCTTCTAGCCCAGAGCTTCATTGTCCATGGACTGCTGCTGCTTACTGAGAGCCTGCAGATCCTGATCAGCCTGCTTATAAAACCCAATATGGGCCATTGTGGATTAATATTCACCATTAAAATTTCCAATTATGTAATCAGCCAAATCCTAGGCCTGCATATGTTCACTGGAATATCTCAGAAGGCGGGAACGAGGGAGGGGAGGAGAGGGGCGGTCTGAATGACAGCAATGACGCAACACCAATTCATGCACCCACAATTTAATAAAATGAGTCCTGCTGTTTCAACAAATCAAGGTGTGCTGAAGAAATTCAGGCTGTCGTTCACATCGCTTTAACCAGCTCCAAAAGGAAAGCTAAAAGCAGTTGTTGAATGTTTTTAAAGCTTTTAAAAATGAGAGATGAGGTTTGTCTTGTTCTTCTCCTGTCCTATAGCACTAATTCAATTTCTGCACAAGCATTGACTATGATTATGTAATGAAATATTATATCTGATAGTTCATCCTGTGGAACACTTTGACTAAGCTCAGACAAATCCTCAGTGAAATTTAATTACTATTTTAATCTTATGATGTTGTTTATCTTCTAAGTTTGTTGATTCAGTTGTAAGACAGAAGAATGGCCAAATTTAGTCTTTAAGCTTTGTTTGCACAGATTACATAAATGAAATATAATATTTAATTAGTTAGATTTAGAAATGTTTTCAATGACTCTCATGCAAATATGTTAATTTCCCATTTTGTCAACCTATTGCTGTAATACAGTATAGTGTGCTCTATGACTACAAGTTATGTATTTCATGGAATTTAAAGATATAAGGTGATATGCAATTGCACCAGCAACTGTTTTAAATCTCAGTCCCTACAGATACAAAGGGTTAAAATAAAACTCACTAATTTACATATTGTATGTAATACAATGGTAATCTGTATAAAAGCTGAACAAGCTGAGGTTTTATGGGGGATTTTTTGTTGGGCTTTTTCTTGGCCGGGTGCAGTGACTTCCTGGAGACTGTGTAGCTACACTTTTGTCTGTGCATATTAAATCAACAAGATATTCGATGTTTATTACAGAGCTTTAGAGATGCTGGTATGCAGATTTTGTTAGGTTGGTTTGAAAGAAGCCAGTCTACCTATTTCTCTCTGTTCCCTTGTGTCTTTAGGCTAAGCTAAGCTAAATGTCCCCTGGATGTACTGTCATATTTGCCAGATGAACGTAAGGTATCAACCCTCTCATTTAACTCTTAGCAAGAAGGCAAATTATTACGCGAAATGTCAAGCTATCCCTTTAAGCTCCGTTCCAGTCCCAGGGAGGATTTTCATTTTAAGCACATTCTGAAACCAAAAGCTATTGTTTATCTCATTGCGTTTGTATTTAGATGGCTACAGTCCATACATTTTGTCATTTTGACAGCCAGCTGGTATGCAGTGTTTCATCACAGAAGCCCCAGTGAAATGTGTTGGAGCATTAAAGCTTCGAGTGTTTTCAGATCACTGTGTCATCTCTCCAGTTCAATAAGATGGCTGCTCTGATCTTGGCTGAGACGCATTCTTTAGGGGACAGTGTCTGCCTGAACACAACCCAAGGAGGGCAGAGAAAAATGGCAAATCTGGCCCCTCGACAGGAGGCAGATTGATTTGGCAATCACCAAAGTGCTACAAACGTTTAAAACAATGCCCTGTTTTTCCCTCTGCTGTTTGGCGCTAAATACATCAGCATATGGATAAATGTGCTCATGTATTCATAACTATCAGAGGGAAACTAGAGGCACGGCTCTTGTTTTTGTTGCCTCGCCCGTTGTCCTACTTACTGTAATTCTTCATCACTTTCAACACCTACACTTATTGTGAGCCAAAACTCAGCCAAGGGTAGTGAATGGAGATATGTGAGTGTGTGGGTGTTCCCGAGTGGAGCTTATAGAAGAGCATGAAACCTCAACCATGACAGTAGGATCTCTGCTGCTGTAGGTGGAGACAGGCTGAACCTCCTGGGAGGTGGGGACGAACGGTTCCCATTGGCCTTTGGGACCAAGTTAACCTTGTTATTTTCATTGTATTATCTTTACAGTGGGATTATAAGAACTGTTTGCTCTTTGTAGTTTCATCACTACCTCATGGTTTTTATTCGCGAACCAGCACCAGCTGATGAGCTGTAGTTGCCATTTATTCTACCAGTGGAGTTAAAGGCAGGTAAAGGAAATAAGAGGAAAACAAATCCTTTATTTTTTTTTTGCAATAAAATGCATTGGAGAGGTTTAAGGATCATCGTGGCCCTGGGGGAGAGTGTTCACAACATCACTGGGACCATGAAGCAGAATCACAGTCCAATGTTCCCAATTAAAAGGAAAAAAGTCTAAAATAGGAAGAGTCTAATTGCAGCTCAGAAGATTGTGTTCTGGGGTGCTCAAGAAAAGAATAAGGAAAATGAAGGTGACAAAAGTGAATCAGAGCAAAGCGAAACAGAGCAGAGTGCTCTCACTAAAAAAGTACCGAGCACTGTGGACCATCAGGTGTGTTTGGTGGTAAATAGTTTCAGATTGTTAATTTTTATGTGGATTCCTTTTATTTGCGGTGAGATACTTTTCTGAGGATTCGTGTAGTTAGTAAGTCGGGCATCTAAGGAGAAATTTAAGACTGATGAAGGCAGAGGCAGGCAGCTTGAGATCATTTAAATGACACGGTTGACTGACTCTCGTGTATGCACGGTAAATATGAAGCTACAGCCTGCAGCCAATTAGCTTAGCACAAAGACTGAAAACAGTAGGAAACAGCTAGCCCAGCACACAAAAATCCTCCTACTAGTGCCTCTGAAGCTTACTAATTAAAGTCTCTCCAGTCATTGATTAAACACGTTTTTCTCATGAAAATAATCCCTTCCTACCTTAAAATGGTAGATGTAAGTCGACACTACTGCCTCCTCTAGAGTGCAGATTGCTCTAAAAAATACTGTAATTTATTTTTTAAGAATTTACTGTTGTTTTACAAAGTTTCCCTGTTTTGGTTAATTATAGATAATAATCAGTAAAATTACTGGAGAAAAAGGTATTTATTTACATAAAAACAGGCCAAAACTGTCAATAGGGTCTACATCAAAAATCTGTATTCTTACAAATCGTTAGCCTCATATCATTTTGGCCAAATGGGGATATCTTCCTAACTCTACCCTCCTAACACTGCTGATTGACCGTGCATTGTTGCCTATGTCCTCAGCCTATCAGAATGCTTGTTACATTCTAAAATCACTATCTGCCAAAGTCATCTCTTTGACTTAGGCATGTTTGGCCCTAAATAAAGATGGCTTTTCTGAAAACCTTAACATATGACTTAGGCAATTGAGAGGGGGGTGAAGGAAGCCATCTTTGTTAAACTACAAAAACCTTCATTGAACAGAGGGGGAGGCTAGAGACATCACCTCTCACCTGTGTACAATGCAGTTTTACATTCTTTACCCAGGAAGAACAGAAACCTTTCAAACCTGGCCACAATGGTCCCTAACAAATCCCATTGTGAGAGGGAATGACCTAACGACTCGCATAATGAGAGAGGGGCAAACTCACCCAGCAGACTGGAGTTTCAATAGTGTTAATGGATCCTGAAGAGTATAAAATCTAAAACTCCCAACCAGTCAGTTTAGAACTAATGACGCCTCTTGGATGAGACGTGGAACGTCTTCGACAAACTCAAGCAAGTCCAGATGCTACGATTGAAACTACGAGGAGAACCAAGACCTGGATGACTGATAATCTTCACAGACATGACTTAGGCAATTATGCTATGAGGCTAACGATATGGTAATTTGTTCTTTTACAATGTTAGATTGTAAAATTACACTATTTTTTTTCTGTAAGTCAGTAAGAAATGTCTTTGTTTGAAAGAAAATCTATGTATATTAAGGACTGAAAAATGTCAAATACTTTTTTGACTGGGTTAGGGTCAACCTGATTTTCAGTATGAGGTTAGGGTAGGGTTAGTGGTTAGTAGGGT
>OMNN01027814.1:0-16925 GCA_900302755.1 Chromis chromis
GCTATTTTAATGACTGCAATATTTTAAATCAAGTTTGAAATTCAGATTTTATACATGTACCAATATACTTATACTAGTACAATATACCAGTTCACTGAGTCTTTAAAAAGTCATTAATTCTTGCCAATATTTTACATGATATTTAAATGATTGTTTTTTTTATTTAACAATTTATGAAGCAGTGTGAATAGGTCTAACTGGAAACCCCTTTGAGCTGCTGATGAAAGACACTATTATTGCATCCTCTGTTGTCAAAATCCAAACTAACCCTGCAGCTACTTTTGGGGTCAAAATGATTCCAGCAAATTTATATCTACAAAACATGACTGTAATTTAAAGTGTTAGTCGTGTGTAACCTTCTAACACATCATGAAGAAGACCAACTTTTCACGTTGCTGAAGTTATGTGAGGTCTGCCATCTTGTCTGCATCCGTGTCTCTCTCAAAATGAATGGACAAATGCTTGAAATAGCTCAATGTACTGTAATAGATCAACATAAACATTTAGAAATCATTTGGATGTTAAATTATCTTAATATATAGTGTTAAATAAAATACACTTTAACATAAGCTGAAATTCACATATTTGAAACACGACGAACATGACTTGAGCTCATCTGACTGGGCTGAAAGCAGGATGGAGTGGTTTGATGTGCAAACAACATGCTATTATATAGCGCTTAACTATGATGCCTCCCTTCTGTGAGTGTAGTTTTATACATAATGTGCTGTACATGTTGTAAAGTGATGCTGTTTTAGTGCAAATAGGACGGAGAACATACATAAAAGCATTTCCATTTTCCAGAGAAACTCATTTGTATCTCTTCTTCTCATTCCAGGAATTAAAGCGGCCGTAATTCAGATCCCAAGTGCTTTTTTCCGCCATGTGTTGTGATGCTTCCCAGAACATGAATACTGCTTAATGTCAGTGTGTGGAAAGTGGAGGGATCCTTCAAGTCCTGTAGTGACTTATTTAAAACACAACACGTAGCGCTGTGAGGCTTTGAGAAAGCGCAGCACACTTGCTCTTTCTGCTGGGTTGTATTCTTAGAGAGCTATAAATGGGAAAAATAACTATTCATAAATTTCACGTTGAAGGTAAATTCTGAATTTTAACAGTTATAAGAGTAAAAATGGAGAATACCAATGGGTTATGTTGAAAAAAAAAAAAACAGCCTTTATATACAGTGCAGTATAATGCAAGGGCCTGCTGAATTCTCATTTTATCACATTTTTTGATGTTGAATTAAATGATTGATGACAAGTCTTACCTGTGAGGGGGTGGATGGAGAAAGCCTCATGTGGCTGAAGAACAAACACCTGAAACTCAAAGTCAATTGGACAGCTGCATCTCAAAGGAATAGCATGGCAAACACTAGAGACATGGGAGGAGAGGGAAAAAACAGAGATGAGATTATTTTTTTTATGATCTGACACCAACGGGTGAATGGAAGCATGGTCGGCTGTATGGAAGAATACAAAGAGACAGGCAAGACCTGAGGCAGATGGGAGGTCAAAATACAGTCCATCACAGTTCCACATGCACACACATACATACACACCTTTGTCCAAGTGGTACGGCTGATAAGTCGATATGTGGAGGGATGTGCAGGTCATCGATGACAGGGTAAGCATGAACTGGAATTAACAGGTTCTCTTCCCCCTTAGAAAAAGAGTGTGGGCGGATTGAATGAACAAGACAGAGAGAAAACATGAGGGCGAAGATATGGAGGGTGAAAGAAGCACAGAGATAACAGAGGTCTCAGAGTAAACATGGGGGATATCATCAAAAGAGATACGTTAAAGCAGCTACGTTGTTCCACGTGGTTGTTTAAATGTCCTCTAGACTCCATATGATGTAAGACAAGAGTGGCTAGTCGTGTCTTTTCAGTGTTTGTTAATAATGTCGTTGCAAAGTTCCTTGAGAGCAGCAGAGCGCCCACAGTGGAATGGAAACGGTTGGAAGCTAACCTTGCAGTGAATGCGAATGCAGTCATAGAAGTAGCGCCACTCATCGGGACAGAAGCCGACCTTCAGCGTGTAGGCGAGGCCCGGGATGAGTCGATACTTGAGGGAAAAGAGACGGAACAAGGTTGAATCACGAGCAAAAACCCTGATTGCACTCACGGACAAGTGGAGTTATAATCTTATATTCAGGTCAGCAATTTGTAATGTAAAAAATATATATACCTTTTTGGTGTAAGTAGTCTGGAAGTGCTTGGTTTGGGTGGGAATTATATGAATATTCATAACTTCAGATGAGATGTTGATTAGTTTCTGATGGAGAGGAAGAGGAGAGAAAAGAAATAATTCATTTCCATCCAATCATGTGCACTTGAGGAAACCATTTCCATATCCCTGCTGCTTACATACAGCTTACAGTGCTCATATATGCTGTAAAATCAGTCTCCATTCAATTAAAACTAATTTTGCCTTCATGGAAACCAAATTAGGAGAATTCATGAAGGGATACAATTTCTACAATTATTTTAAAACTTTAAAAAAAGAGAAATACAGACTAGATCTGCTTGTAGTACAATTACCACCCAGAGAAATTCTAAATCCAAGACATTAATAGATTGTGTACTCAGCAGTCTTTTCACCCCAACCTTGGCCTAACACCAAATTCTACTTGGCAACTTTTCAACTTCTATCTGGCCCCATCTTTTGTCCTCATTTGCATTAACAGTTACTCCAGTAAAATCCTGTTAGCAGTAACAAACAACTACCTCCACTGTTGATTAATATGGCAGTTATTGTCTCCATCAGTTAGAGAGTTTTATGGTCTATAAAATGTCAGAAAATGGTGACATTTCTTGATAAATGTTTCGCAAAGCACAAAATGGCATCCTTAAATATCTAGTTTAGTCCACAACCCAAATATATTCAGTTTACTGTCACAAAGAAGCCACAATATATTCAAATTTAAGAACTTTGAATCAGAGAATTTAGACTTACTTTCTTAAAAGATGACTCAAACTGATTGATCATACACCTACAGCTATCATATCTTGAGAAAAATAACTCCTACTGACACAATAATATAGCTGACATTGATGAAGAGACACTAACCACCAACTCCTTTATGCCCTGTATTTATTGTACTTGAAATATACTGTATTTGGAACCTACAGTGTGGTTTTTATTTGTCTTATATTTCATACAAAGGAGGACTCAATCACCCTCCTTACACTTGAGGCCTTGAAAGAATAACAGTAGCAATGAAGTTTAGCCTGCAGATGTCAAACTCAAACAGATAATGGTAAAGAAAAATAAAAAGAATTAACAATATTTTCCTCACCACAATCTTTATGTAATCCTTCCCAAGCTCGAACGCACTGAAGTGAAGCACTGAAGGCTCTGCTTGGATCAGGCTGTTGCTTTTCAGTTTGGCATAGATTTCTATAAGGGAAAAAAATTAAATGTTAAATTCAGACTACACACACACATATATATAATTTAAAATTTACATATCTGCTATTTTGAAGTCAAACTAAGCAGCAGCTGCTAAGGAAGAGGATGAACCACAACTAAAGAAACTGGAGAATGGGTGCTACATTGAATGTTACTGTAAGGTTAAATACTTGGCATCTCTGCGGTGAGAAATCATAGCTAATGGATCCTATCAGAAGGTTTCTGAGGTCATGGTTAATATGTACTTGACTCCAGGAGATGATTGGGGATGATGGCTCTGCTCCTGCTCTCCTCCACCAGCTGGCTCAGAGGCAGAGGTGTACCCTTCCTGAGGGGCTCTGAGAGGGTCTGCGGGCCAGACAGGGCCACCTCCATCCTGGCAAGAAGGTCAGCTCTGGCTCCTCATGAGACAAATGACAGAAGGCTGGAGGACAGTGAAGGAGATAACAGTGTGTTGATGGTAAACCTATGACTGTATAATTAGCATACAACAGGGGAGACATGAAAGGACAGCAGGTTATATTTTAATGTGAGCAAATTAGAGTTATTTAAATCAATTAAGTATTTGTTAAAGTAAAATTCTACATAATATACACTCGGGGAATGAGTTAAACCCCCTAACTGGCGATGACAAATCTACAAGCAACGCTAGCAAAGAGGCTAACATCAGTAAGTAACTCAGGTGTAGTCGTTAGCTTAATTAAACTGCCGTTAACTTACATAAAAGCTACTTAGGACGATTTTTTTCGACGTCTAAAGAAAAATAACTTTCTAAAATACAGCTTAAGGACTTACTAATATCACAGACTAACAGTTGCTTTTGGTTGTTTAGATAAAACAGGCTCATTCCGTGTGTTTTCGCACCGGAGGCATTTCGTTTACACACCTCTCTGCCGCTGATGGACCCCACCGTCAAACACTGCCGTTACCATGGCGACACCAGTGCTCCGAGGAGGCGGGACCACGACGTATGGGTGAATATGATTGGTTGACTGCACGATCTATTAAACCGCGTCAAGTCCATCAAAATGACATCAAAAGCTAGCTGTTGTAGTTTCAAAATAAAACGTATGCACCGTATAATGATGTTTACTGCTTGTTATTACTTGTTTAAACAAATACTCCACAGATAAGATGTTTTGTATGCATTAGAATTGCCATTCGCTATAAGTGTGTTCGTAAACATACTCACTGTTACCATATATCTGCCTGTGCGGATAAATTAAGATTTTATTTTTGAAAGGACGTGTCAACCAATTGAAGCTAACTTGATCAAAGCCTTCATGCAGAGTACTGTGCACGATTATCTGCCCATGTTTGATTTTCAGACCTCATATATCTGTTGCATGGCAGGATGCTTGCTTTTCATTCTAATCAGATATGCAGCTTGAGGTGTGGACGTAGATACACGTCTTGATGGGAAAAGGGAATCTGGTTGAGAAAATGAAAAGAGTCGGACTTATTGGGGTGTTGCTATTACCCCAGGTGAGCAAAAAGACAGATGCTTTTAAAAAAACATATAAAAAGTTAAAATACCTTTAAAACCTCCGTGTCTTGCAGGCAAAGTCGTCCTCGGGTTGTCATCCTCATGTGAATCTTATGGAAGAAGAAGAAAAGTGCATGAAAGATCTGCAACTTTTAATGTCACACAAAGCAACAGGTAAGCTAATACAATTTTCTAAATTATCTAATTCCTTCCTATTGTGATGTTTGGTTTATGTTTTTAATTTTTTCAGAAAAATTTTTAAAAAATGGTGCTTGCAGAAAATTATCATTGAGAAAATGCTGCTTATTTCTGAAAGGAAATAAAACTTTGAATTAAGCTTTTTTTTAACCTACAGAAATTTGCTGTAATGTTTTAGTGACACCTAGTGGTCAGATAACTCAATGCACACTGAAATCCACAGGCCAAAACACAGAAGGCACTGAAGATAATGAAAATATTGAAGGAGATTAATCCAGATATGGTGGCATTGTAGTTTTTACCTTACAGTTAAATTATAAAATTGTTCACTTTTAATAATTTAATAAATAAAAACTCTCGTATCTGTTTTGTCTATTAAGATAACAATATCAGTGTTCACTGCAAGGGAATGTGGGACAACCTGAACTGCTGGCCACCTGCTTCTCTGGGGGAAACAGTTTCTCAACCATGTCCAGATTTTTTTTATTCAGAAGGTAAAATACAAACAGCGACACCCATTTACAGACACCAGTTACTGATATCACTCTATCCCACATCTAGACCACATTGCACTGGCAAGATATTTGCCAGGAAACTAATTTGTTTTCATAAAGAACTGATACGAATTGTCCCTCTCAGGCTTTCTATCCAAACACTGAGCCATAAAATCATTGTGTACATAGAGACTCTGGGTAACACATTATAGCGTTAGGTATTTGTCTGGAGATGAGGGTAATAGATTTCATAAAAATGTATTTGAAGAGCCATAGGTTTATCAAAGAGCCTTCAGAGGGAAATGAATGGTGTTGCAGCTCTTTTACTGCCCAATATTCAGAACACAGATGCTATGTGCACCCTTGTATGACATTCTATTTTATATAACACAGTATGTGCTCTTCTGGTTGGCTCAATTTTCACCCTAAAAGAGACAGAGCTGTGATTTTATTGCTCTTTCTCAGGTAAAGTCCAACGCAACTGCACCACCCATGGCTGGACAGATCTGCTGGTCCCACATGCAGATGCATGCGGCTACACTTTCAATGAGACACTGCAGTTTCTTGGAGAGGTTTGCAGTTTCTGCTTTTTGAATTAGTAGGGTATGTTTGTTTATATATAATGACGTCGGGTTTGGATCTGTTTGTTAAACTATACTGTGTAAACAACGATGACTTGACTTTACTTTCCAATATACCTATAGTACATGTTGTTCATCAGGTATGTAATTATGAGACATAGATACACTCAAATGTGCAGTGACCAAATGCTATTTGAGCTAACTGCAGTCTTAATCCTGGAGGTGGTTGAAAAGTATTCGGCAGTTTTGAGTTTTTGTGCCTCGAGATAGTTTAGCAACCTGAGAAATAAGTTGCCATAAGTTAGATGAGACGATCGATACCACACTTGTGTCTGAGCACTGAATATGCCATAAAGCTAGAGCTAATTAGCTTAGCAAAAGATAAGACTAATTTTCAATCTGTGAACACCTCTCTTATGCTATGAGTTAAATGAAAAGTTGTCACAATCACAGACATGAGAGTGTTACAAATCCAACTTTGTACAAATCAGCGACTAAACACTTGAAACAGACAAAAATTTGTGGAATAAGTTTGATATTTGACTTTAGCTCGACCTGTGTCTGGCCTATGGACCCCTGCCCTCCCTTCGGGCTGAATAATTCACACTAAACAGAGTTAGAGTCAGACCCAGTATGGACTAGAATACGTGGATGATTCATCGTCTCAGATATGCTGCCAAATCCTACTGTTTTGGAAAATAATTTAACACTGTTCCCTTTCCCTTGTTCAGTCCTCAGACTCCCATTTGTATTTCTCCTACGTGAAGAGCATGTACACAGCCGGATACACTCTCTCTCTCATCTCTCTTACCATCGCTATCGCCATATTGTGTCTGTTTAGGTGAGAAACATTCTTCTCTTATCCCCCCGTCCCTCCCTTAATCACAGATAACCGTGTGAAATCCTGCACCGGCTCTCCCCTTTCACCCTTTTCTGCATATCTTAGATTGAATCACTGTTGACTCTGCCCTTTAAAGCTGGGGATTATTATATAATAAAGTGTGAAAGTTAATATTTCTTCAGGAAGCTGCACTGTACCAGGAACTACATTCACATCCAGCTGTTCATCTCCTTCATCCTGAGAGCCATCTTCATCTTCATCAGAGACGCTAAGCTGTTTACTAATGAAGAGCTCTATCACTGTGACTCCTACCCGGTATGGATGGACAGTTGTTTATCTCCCTCTGATACTGTACATTTGCTCTAAACATGAGTCAGTCCTTAAAGATGCCTGTGTTAAAATGGACAACTTTACAGCAGAAATAGAAATGTTTACAGTGTGGCACTAAAAACTGTTTTGGTCTCTCATGTCAACTGTGATTTTTTTTTCATATAACTCACCTATTTGTATTAAGGCTTAAAATTATGCATTATTAAGGGTGTGGTCACTTAACCGCTGTTTGCATGACTCACCTTTGCTCCACCTCTTTGGGGTTTAGCAAGGAGTTAAGGCGACGGCCAGAGCCACCACACTGAGCCTCTAAACCGCTTTGCAGGAAACCTATTGGTGGAGTCACGGAGGATTCTTCCCTTTTTAGAAAGTCTATTGTTAAAAATGAAAAAATGAGAATTCAAAATGCACATTATTTGTCATTTCAAGCCGAGTAAACAGGTTCTAGAACGTGGTTAGCTTAGCTTAGCTTAAAAACTGGAGGCAAGGGGAAACAACTAGCATGGGTCTGTCTAGGGTTTATATGGGAGCTCGAGCTCTTGTCTGGGAGCAGTGACTTCTGGGAATCTTTATGAAGTTGTCAGGTAAACAGCAAAAAGTTCATGTAAACATTGCACCCAGCAGAGAAATAGTTGCAGCACAAAACCCCATTAAAACTGGTTGTTTTTGCTGTTTTGTATGCATTTACAATAAACAAGGAATTCCATATTATTTAGCCAGATCTAAAGTCCTGGAAAGTGTTTTTTTGTTTTTGTAAATATTTAAAAGCAGGGCTATGATGACCGTTTCGCCCTACTTCCGATCATGCTATGCTAGTTGAGTTAACTGCCTGCTGTAGCTTCATTACCAAACTATTTAGTCTGTAACACAACAATAGCCATGTTTCTATACAATTATCTAGTGAATTTAAAGCAAAAGTTTTGAAATGATGAAAATCTGTTCCAACTTGATGACTATTTAATGCAGTAAAGGTGTTTCTCCACAAGGTAGTGCTGTTGAACTTGTTTGAAAAGCTTAAACACCAATACTTAACCACCTCATCTTCTCTCCTGTCACTATGTGCTGCAGGTGGCCTGTAAGGTCGTGCTGATGTTTTCCAACTATTCCATCCTTGCGAATTACAGCTGGCTGCTGGTGGAGGGTCACTTCCTCTTCACCCTGGTGAGCCGCTCCTTCTTCTCCCTGAAGAAACACCTCGCCTGGTACATCGTCCTAAGCTGGGGTAGGAAGAATGACGGGCATCTCACCGTTTTCTGTTTCATTCTGAAAAACATACTCACAGCTCAGTGTTGTTAATTTAATATAGTCTCTGTTCCTTTTTGATTTAACCAAAATGTATTTCATCACACAGGTTTACCATTGATCATTATTGTCTCCTGGGGGTGTGCCAAGTATTTTTATGAAGATGAAGGGTAAGGGGGTCAAAACAGATTTTGCACATTTATTCCCAGCTATTAGATTATCACGTAGAATGATTTTACAATTATTTCTCATATCCTTGCCACAGGTGTTGGGAAACCAGGATACATGAATGGATTTGGTGGATACTTCTAGCTCCAGTCCTTCTAACTCTATTTGTAAAAACTTTGTTTCCTCTTTTACTTATATTTCATTGTTTTTTAAAGCCTTTATTTAAACAAAAAATGTTAAAAATTTTAGGAAACACACTGATTCATCTTCTTGCCAAGAGTTAGACAAGAAGATTGATACCACACTCGATGTCTGTATGCAAAATATGAAGCTACAGCCAGCAGCTAGTTAGCTTAGCTTAGCATAAAGACTGAAAACAGGAGAACAGCTTGTTCTGTTCTTAAGAAAATCAACTACCAGCATGTCTCAAACCTAGATCACACTGTTTCTTGGCCAGGCAAGTGACCGCTGGTTGATTGGAAAGTCACTGCGTCCAGCCAAGAAATAGTCCAGTATATAACCCCTCATTGACAAACTATCATTTTTACACATTAGTGTTTGTATACATTAAACAAACAAGCTATAACATGCTTGTTTTTGAGCTTTAGAAGTACTCGACCATTTTCACATTTCCAGTTTTTATGCTAAGCTAAGCTAATCAGCTGCTTGTGCTAGCTTCACATTCAGCAAACATATATGACAGTGGTATGAGTCTTTACATTCAGCTGTTGGCAAGAAAACACATAAGCCTGTTTCCTAAAAATGCTAATATTCAAATTTTGAGTAACAATAGCTGGTTCTAATCTTTTCAGATGAATCTCGTCTTTTTCTTGGGTATTTTGAGGATATTGGTGAGCAAACTCAGAATGCCAGATGCACAGAGGAATGAATTCAGCCAGTATAAGTAAGTAGTGCTCACGCTGTGTCATATTATATACCAGATATGTAAATTTGATGCCAGCAGTGGTTGATAGAAGGCAGTGTATTGGCATTGGTAAGGGAAAAAAATTGTTGCTGTTTGCAAAAGCACACACAAGCAGGTTAGTTTTACAGGGCTGAAGCAGAAGGCCACTGCAGGTAAATGCCTATTCAACAGCAACCTATTTGAAGCCAGAGGTTACGTTTCCAGAACAACCTTTCAAGCATTCTTGAGGAGATAAGATAGAGATAAGATTAAGATAGGGGTTTGCAGACTTTAGTCTCGATGGTTCTTGCAGATTAGCTGAAGATGTTCCACCACAATCACATACAAGTAAGTGCAAGAGGTGGGAAAATTCTTTTGACTGTTATTAAATCAAATGCTTTGTTTTTCTTCCCTCAGGAGGCTCATCAAATCCACATTTTTCCTGGTGGCTCTGTTTGGTCTGCATTACATCCTTTTTGTTTTCTTACCTATTAAAGTCAGCAGCTCTGTGTTTAAGATATGGAACTTTGCGGAGCTGGCTCTGTCCTCCACACAGGTAAACGAGGTGTATGTTTAAGAGAAACACAACATCCAATAAGCTCCAGAAATGACAAATACAACTTCACTCTTTTCACACCGCTCAGGGTTTTGTGGTTGCCGTCCTCTACTGCTTCATGAACGGAGAGGTAGGTTAGCTTATTAGATGAAATTATATTAAATAGGGACTTTCTGAAGTGTGTCCCAAAATGGGGATCAGTGGTGTGTTCCTTTTTCAGGTGCAGCATGAGATTCAGAGGCGGTGGAGGAGGTGGAGGCTGAGTCAGCCGCTCCCCAGCCGGCGTAGGCAGCATCACGGCTCCATCAGCCACAGCGGGTCTCCTCATACTCAGGTCTCCCTGCTGCCCTGCTCCCCAGGCAGCCTGACGACCAGCGGACTCCCCGTGGACACTGTGGAGATGTGATTCCAAGTGGGCTTCGATACTCCTCTTCGATACACAATGGACCCTGGCTTAGTGCTGGCAGTCAAATGGTCCTCAGCTGCAGCTTGAGTGTTTAATACAGCAGCACCATCAATCGGTTTGCTTGTAGTAATTCAATAATTCAGTTTATTTTCAGCATTGAATTAAGGGACACTGCAGCTATTTACTATTCAGTAGCTCTTCACGGCACAGATGAAGAGGGAAACATCAAAATTGTGGTCAACCTATCTTGACTTTTTGTAATTAGAATGACTAAAGTGCTAAAACACTAACTCCTACATTTCCCATAATGCAAGCTCCTTTTCATAGATCCTAAAAAATGGCTTTTAAACGTAATGCCTCAAATTCATTCAGTATCTGTTAAAATATTATGTAAAAACTTTTAAGCCCAGTCTAATATTCACGTGACAAGTAAAGTGATCGCCATGTGTAAAATCGCTAAAATAGTCTTTTAAAAACAGTAAACTCGACCTAGGATAAGCTAAACATCCCTAATATCCTGATGGCAGCAGTATAAAAGTATTATTCACTGTTGAGGGATTTGGGTCAATTACTCACCTATACAATCATACCTCTTTCTCCAACCAGGTTAGTCGCCCGCCTGCTGGCTGATAGAAAGAATGCAGGTGTAAGGCACCTCCTCTTTGGCTTCACTTTCCTCACCCAGATGCTACATCCACCTTTTAGATAAAGTCCAAGACTGAACATCTGTGGGACTGAATGAGTTGTATTCTTAGATACAAGGTGTTGACCTTCTGGGACAACAGTAAGAGGCGTAAGAGACAAGAGAATAAGACTTTATTTTTGATAGTCAGTCCTGTATACAGATGATGGAAATGTATCTGCGTTTAAAGGAGTAGTTAATTTTAGGAAACATACCTATTTGCTGTCTTGGTGAAAAACAAGTACACTGATGACACTCTGGTGTCTGGTAGGCAGAGGCAGTTTCCTCTTCCTGAACTTTTAATGGTAAGATGAGCTAAATGTCTTTATAACAACCAGACACACATAAATATATACTTTCAGCAAGAAAGCTCCAAAGTGCATTTCGCAAAATGGTGACCTGTTCCTTTAAATGCTGGAAATTTTTCTCTAGCATGATTATTTACTCAGTTATAATGTACCAAATACTGCAGCAGCATGTTAAACAAGTTTTATTTTTTTCCATTTTGAAGCTGAGTAACAAACTACATTCCATATTGTGCCTTCAGCTTCTCCACCAATTCAACGTAAGCGGCCATTGCTTCCTTGGTGGACATACCTATTGGTTGAAAGACAAAAACAAACGAAGCAGTTGGTCTTTTGCAGGAACAATGTGATGTAGCCAAGCTTAGGTTTGTAATGTGTAGACTGTTAAATTGTTTTAAATGTAGTTTTGTTGAAGGATAAACTTCCCCAAAACTACATTGTTACATACAAAGACAGTATCATTCTGACCTTTCACTGCATTCCAACCATCCCATTTTGATTTTCCTATGAAGTCGAGCATCCCCGGACGTTCTGTGGATATAAAAGCAATCATCAACTGGGTTTTACACATATTTAGTATTGTCATGTGTGTTTTAAACAAACTGTCAGGCCCTACAGCAACGTTTCAATACTGTGCCACGCTGCAAAATACTCCTCGACAAGTAAAGGTTTCCAACAGAAAATGGATAATAAAAATTACATCTGTTAAATGTGACAAGAGTGAAAGTACTTCATGCAGAAGTGACTGGTTTATCATGGTTATAGCACCAATGAGGTCATGTCCTCTATATTCTCCAGGTATTTGGGGGTTTTAAGTTGCCTGAATTCCAGGGGTTACATTTTACAACTAAAAACATACATATGATGAGTATTTTTAAGGCAGGCTCCAGTGTTTTTAGACTATATTTATGTTTGAGGAGTAATGAACAAGAATGATTCAGGAATTTAAACTTTGAAAGCACATATAGGCCATAATGGGAGATAAAATGCAAATTATTTTAAAAACAGCATAAAGGGGGGAAAAAAAACCCTCAAAATTGTACATAAGTTTAGTACTTCAGTAAAAGTAATTAGTTACATTCCACCGCAGACTATCCATGTTGGGATCCTGCATTTAAGCACAATTTTATGTTCATTTATTTGAGACGAGATTCTGCTTTTCTGAGCCGTTTTTTCAAACTCCAAGTCTGCCCGTGTAGTCTTGAATGTATGTTTTAAAGAAATACTAAAGATCTGGAATTAAGTCTTTACATTCCTCGTTTGTTATATGCATATTAAAAAAAACAGACAGTGTGTTAGTAAAAGATGTTTCTTCCATTTTGGCTCATAACAATGTCAAGAAAGAGTCCATGTATAAACCTATCAGTCGGGGCATCAGTCATAAAATGACACCTAACTTGTTGGACCTCATTTGTTCCCAACTCAACCTTCCTTTTACGTCTCCCTTCACAGAAGTATAGATAACTCAGGACACAGCAGAACAACCATCTTCAGCGTTCTCACATTTACAGTAAAGTTACTCACCTATGTTAACATCCCCAACTGTGGCTTGTTTATATAAACCATAGAGTTGGCTGAGTTGTGCTTTGTCTGGTTGTGTCCTCAGTATCTTCACCTCCTCCGCGGCCTTTTCAAAAGAATTCTGCAACATGAGACAAAATATGTCTTTGAATAATCTCTACATGCCCTACTTTTGTACAATATGTTCTTGTTCTATAATCGGGAACAAGCTCCAACATCTCTCATTACATCCAACACAAATCTGTACACATGCAGAACGATTCCAGCTCTCCAACAACCTCACTACGACTGTGACTGTGGATAAGTCAACATACCTTAGCGTCAGCCATGACTGCAGTGAGAAGCCGACACACCTTGTTCCTGCTTTAGTCGACAGTTGGAAATCAGTCCTTGTCCAACTGGTCTTACAATGACACTGACGATAGGGAGGGTTGCTGAGGACAATAAAGTGGGAGGCAGTTTAAAGTCTGTGCTGTCAGTCAGAAAAAAACTGGAAAGACGAAGACGCCCTCCTTGGTTTGATCTTATTCTCAAAATGTGAATCAGGAAATTAGTTTCTCATACTTAATAATACTTACCAATAATATACTTACCATGACATGTACTCCACAGTGATCAAACTTTTATTTTGAAAAGCACCGTTGCCTAATATTTTAAGACTCAGTGATTTTACTGTCAAGGAGCTGCATGAAAATAGTCCCTTATTTTTTCTAAAGTTAATTTAAACACAAGACACCGACACTTCATACTCCATGAAGGACTTAGGATCCCTAATCTGCCACTCTCCATACCAGTGAGCAGTGATTCCTAGCATGTCTCTGGGGGGTCATCAGGTGGAAACCTCCCTTTAACAGTGTTTCGCCTACTGCAGGGGTGCCCAATCCTGGTTATCAAGGGCCACTATCCTGCATGTTTTAGATGTTTCCCTATTCCAACACACCTGATTCAAATGATCAGGATCGTTATCAGGCGTCTGCAGAGCTTGATGATGAGCTGAGAGCTAGAGTCACCCCCCCTAGTACCAGTTCACACTGCTCCTACACAATCCAAACAGCACTGTCACGTTCAACTGACCCAGGCCCGTTTAGGAGATGCTCCAGGTTGTGACCAGAGCCGATGCTAACATTTAGCAAGTGCAAATGCTAATGCTACCCGTTAACTGCTAAAATACTTCAATGCTACTGACAAACTCACCACACACAAGGAGACTGTCACCTACCCCAGCCTCTCACCAACTGCCCCAATAAAAGTGGGGTGGGGATACAAACCCTGGTTCGGGTAGAAGTAGAAGAGGTAGAGTTAAAGATGAAAGTAGATGGGGGTAGAAAGTATAGAGGGTGCTGAAGGTGGAGGCCTAACCCACTGGCTAGATTTAACTGCCTCCTCTAACATTTCCTTCAAGAAGGCAAACAAAACAGGAGAACAAACCAACCCTGTACTTTACAACACAAACTCACCTGAGCTGGCCGCGTGGTGCCACAGAGACTCTAGGCGGCCACTCCCCCCACCTTATTTTCACTTCCTCTCCCTGGCTCTCTGCCTATTGGCAGAAGGAAAATGGGGCGGGGAAAGCAGAGCAGAGGGGAGGTGTCTGTTCGGACTGTATCCTGTCCTCCTGCTGGATTAGGTAGGTCCTCTGCCTCCCCCTCCTCCCTCACTGCCTTTATTTCACCCCCCAACTACTATTATTATTATATTCAGCTGACATCTCCTTCACTGTCTTCCTCAAATTCTGCCCCTGCACTCCCAGCTCCCTCAAAAGTCAAACAGCTGACCCTGCAACAAAACCCCTACACCCCACTTCAACTGGTCAAACCCTGGTCTTCCACGCCTCTGCTCAGATTCTGTTTTGAAGTCTGCATATCCAGTCTTCATAAGTTGCCTCCACTGAATTTCCCCAAGGAACTGTTAACTCAATGAAATAGTCTTTTCACTCACAGACCACAAAACAATGTCCGGCCTCAGATTAGTATAAACTATTTCCTGGGGAACAACTAGCTTTCCTCTTGCCTACGTATCTGTTACACTATTTCTGCATGGCTAAGAGCTGCCTCTGCCTCCTGCACTGCTGCTCTTGGGTTCCATTTCCTCCCCCTTGTAGAATTCAGAACCACATTGCCAACTAAAATGTCCTTGCTCCCAGTTAACAAAAGTTCTGTCCTAACCTTAGTGCATTTAAACTCCTCTGTTTAAATGCACTAAACATGAGTTTACCTACCTACCGTATGAGACGTTGCAGAAAGACACCACAAGATGGCAGCATCCACATACATAATGACATGAGGTTTTTCCTTACAGTTGTAATGGTGGACATGAACCTAATATTTAATTAATAAAGGTATATTTAAGTTGAGGTTTCACCCATTTCATGATGTTGATCCCCACGAATGCAAATATTAAAAACATAAATACACATTGAAAAAAAAAAGAACATGCTTTATTCCAACTACTAGAAATTTCCATTTCAATACTTTACATTGCTGCCTTTATGATCACAGATGCTAACTTCAATGTCAGTACACTAATATAATGATATTTTAAGTTAGACGCAAAGAACATATTCATCACATGACAGAAAATCACCTTTGGCAAGAACATATAAACGAGAAAACACACATTAAACATGAAAATGTTGAACTCACATGACAGACCGACTGTCAGAGTGGAAACGGTAAAGAATTATGTAACAGCACAGAGATTTTTAATGTCAAATAGTGTATCGATTGATGTATCAGCAGGTTGGAGTTTGTACATAAAAAAAGCCACTTGTGCACAGTTACCTGCAGCAATGCTTCAGAGTTCAGGGTTCCAGTTGGCACATTATGAATAACATCTGAGTGAGGGAACGTACTAAAATTACGAGGGACATTTCCGTGTCATTTCTATCTTGGTTTAGAGACGGTCTGTAGTGAAAATATAACATGTTGTTAACATGTTCTTAAGTTGTTTTCTATGTGGTAAAATGAGCAAAATAAGCATCAACAGTCTCAAAGGTTTGAGAAAAGAATTTCACCTGTAACAAACCAAAAGAACCAACCAGGTTAAAGTTTTCTGTAACATTATTCTTCTCCAGAACTTGTTTCCAGTTTGAACATGTAGGTTTGAATTACTCCAATATTACAACTTATATTAGCAGTAGTAGTTGTAATGCTCGGAAAGAGTCGTAGGTGAGCTGGTGTGCTCGAAGCAACAGTTTAGAGTTACAATCCAAGCCATTATAAGCTGGGAAGGAATTATTTTCATCAAGAAATCTGTAAATATGTAGCTTTGATAAACAGAAATTGTAATTATTCAATGACCAGAGAGGGACTTTAAGCCATCAGAAACATTTGGAAATCAGGTGAGGGTCTTCCTGTCTGTTTTTCATCTTTCCTATATGAAATACATAATCTAAAACATGAATATTTGCATGTAAAAACAAACTGCCTTTTGTGAAAAATAAGGCGTGGTAGGTTGCAGTAACATCTGGGGAGAAAGGATATGTCATTTGTTTGTCATACAAATTTCTAATTTGTGTGTACTGGCAGCACATATAGTGAAAATAATGTCCTGTATGGTTTAATTATTAATGACTTGGGGTTCAGGTCAAGAGGATGATCCAGAGAAAATAACAATGCTGGGAAGGGTCTTGCATTTTTAAAACCGCCTTCCCATCCCGATAATTTAACAGTTTAAATGAACATGACAGCACACTGGATTTTAGGTACTCACAAATATATAACATGAAACATGTTGGTTTGTTCTCAGCATGTGGATGGAACAAAATGAACATCTGAACAGTCTTCAAGTGCACACAAA
>OMNN01027820.1:0-10351 GCA_900302755.1 Chromis chromis
GTACAGTTGAGTCCATTGTTCTATCAATCATTCTTATTTTCATTTGGTACAGAGATGTGCTGTTTTGTTAATGCTGGGTCAACCTTCTCCTTATGGAAAACTCCCTAGTGTTAAATTCTATGGAGTGTTGTTTTGCAGATTGTATATTGTTAATCAATATCATGAGGTTTGCATTCACACAAGCCCCAATGAAGCTCATTTCCAGTTAAATTACTAAAGAATGGATTTCCCCTTTAATGCAAGACGGGATATGAAGAGAATAATGAATAAAAGCTGACGCACAGATACTTTATTTTTTCCAAACTGATAAACAAGAATGATTCTGCAGAAAGGAGTAAATATCCGCCACAGAGGGTTTTTATTCCTTCGAGGTTTTGGTGCAACTTCGGGAAAACTCCAAAGAAACATCTCCAAGGAATCTAACTCCAAGCTCCACATTGCTCAGCTTTGTCCTGAATGAGACTTCCTGATTACCACAGAACACATAAAACTACAAGTTACTCCTGATATCGCTCGAAATTTTTATTTGATAAAATATAATAAACTTGAAAACCCCAGCAGCCACGGCGCTGTTGAAACTGATAACAGTGACAAATTAAAAGTACTCATGAGCCCACCGACTGAGCGTGAGTGTTTTCCAGTGAAGCAGTTTAATATGTGTGGTAATTGCTCCAAATGGAGTCACCCATCTAGCATCGTAGAATCCTTTCAGTCGAGCGCAATTAGTGATCATTCAGACGTTTATGGGGAAAAGGATTAGCTTCTGAAAACTGTGCTGATATTCACGCAGCATGAACCTTCTCAGGGGTAAAACATGTGGCACTTGATTATTCGGTGACAATTCAACAATATTTTTTCCCGAGGTCTTCCCTGTAATTTTATGCAGAGTAAAGCCGAGGAGGAAGATAAAGCTGCTAAAAACTGCCATTTAAAATACATTTCTCTAAATATATTTGACTTAAAGGGGAATTATCACTAATGGGTCTGCGGTGATAGAGTGAGTTGTTCACTAAGGGTTGGAAATTCGACCCTCGGCTCCTCCTGTCTTAATAAAGTGTTCTTGCGGTCTATATGCCATTTAACATTCTATGGTATCAAAAGCAACAAGCAGTGTAGTGTTCATTCATACTTGTGTGGGTTTGTGGGTTAACTTATTTCTTATTTTGCCAGATTAATACTTTACCAAATCAATTAAGCTTATTTTAAGCCAGAGAAGCATATAAATTATAATTGCTGATGTACTTGAAAATGTACTTTGTGCGTTTCTGGAGGTTTCCACTAGGGGCGCACTGAACAACTCAGACTGTACGAAACTTTTGGACTTGCATGATGTAGATAATATATACACCAATCAGCCATAACATTATGACCACCTGCCTAATATTGTGTTGGTCCCCTTTATGTGGTCAAAAATGCTTTGAACCATTGGGCATGGACAAGAGGACCTCTCAGTGTGTCCTATGGGGTCTGGCACCAGGACATTGGCAGTGGATCCTTTGGGTACTCTGGCTTGTGCAGTGGGGCCTCTGTCAATCAAACTTGTTCCACTGCATCCTGTTGATGCTTGATCAGAATGGGGTGTAGGAAATTTGGAGGTCAAATCAACATCTTGGGCCATTGTCATGTTCCTCAAGATGTTCTTGATTGTTTGATGTTTTTGCCATGTGGTGGGGTGCATTTTCTTGCAGGGGTAGGGCAGTGACATTTGGTATTGCTATTTGCATGAGGGAGTGTGCTTGTTCTGGAACAATGTTTATGGGGGGGCTAAGTTTCATCAACACGGATGCCAAAATCCAAGGTTTTCCAGCAGAACACCACATAGTACCAATATGATCAATGTTATTCACTTCACCTTCCAGTGGTAATAATGTTGTGGTTGATCGGTGTACATGTTGTATTATTTTGTGGAAAGTTGGTCTCAGTGTAGAGATGATTTAGGCGTTTGACAGCTGGTGGACAAAACATGCTATCGGCATCATCCCGACTCTATTTTTTCAACATTTTCTGTTGTGTACAAACACAACAGTCCTGGACTTTTGCAAACATAATTGTCATTGTGCAGCAGCAACGATGGTAACTGTAGACTTCTATAGTTTACGGACTTGTCTTCACTTTCCACCATTTGTTGTCGCTGCTGAGGGCCATAATGAACCTGGCACACACTGCCCCTATTGTTAATGTTAGAATTGCATCTTGTGGACATTAATTTCTAACAACTGGAGGCAGGATACACAGAGCAGCCATTGTGCACTAGTTGAAAGCGATTATATCTCCAGCATTAGTGTAATTCATACTGTATATAATCAAAATAAAGAGGCTGAGATTATGAGAGGTTTGCACTGACAATCACATAATAACTGGAGCAGCAATCCTCATTTTGTACTGACCAGGTCTATCAGGTTTGCGCACACCATCACTTTGTATTCATAGACAACAAGTACAGCATTTATTAAACAATTGCTTAAGTTTTTATTTATCATGGTTACTATTAATAAGAATATGAATACTAAGAAAAGTGATGAAAAGTAGCTGCTGCTTGCTTTCAGCACCATGGAGGGTTTCTTTTGTTCTTCTGTTTTGTTTTGCGGCGGTTGGCATCTAGAGAGTTAGATGTTTTTTCTGATCTCTGAGTGAAGTTTATGATATTGCGCCTCAGCGTTTCAGTGGTAAGAACCGCACATGCTGGCAGCACAGTGAATCAGTGATTAATCGTCCTCATGCATAAATCATTCATCGGTAATAGCCTAGTTTTGCATACAATCTATAATGGTGAAAATACAAGAAAAATAGGAACGCATGTCAGAAGTAGCATGCTGTTAGTATGACAGATCATTTTCCAGTATCTTATTAAGAGTAGCTGACTCCCTATAGCTCACACACTGACTTCACCTTAACAAATGCAGTTTAACACAATATTAAATCATTAATAAAGTGCTAAATGATGGTGTTTTAAAGTGTTGCAGTTACAAAAGCAAATACAAGCAAGAGAATATTGCAAATCCTCTAAATGGGATCCTTTTTTTACCTTAAAGCCAAAGGGATTTACCAAGCGCTGCCATGAGAGCTGTTCTAGCTAATGGCTACAGGGAATTCTATATCTGGTTGTATTATTAACCTGGACTTTAACAGCAACGATCTTCCCCCTGCAGGCTATTTATTTGAATACTGGCTTTTATTTGAGAATTCAAAGTAAAACTGTTGTCCTGAAATTATGTATTTAACACGTTTATGCAGATACACATTATACATGTCTGAAAACAGAAGAAAGGGCCACTATTTAGCTCACCGAGTTAAGGCGATACCACATGGGCTCAGTCCCTTAGCAGCGGTCATGAATTCGAGTCTGGCTCAAGACCTTTTGCTGCATGTCACTCTCCTCTCTGTCTACCCCCAATTTCACTCTCTCTATGTCAATAAAAGGAAAAAACTCTCCCCCAAAAATAAATTTGTAAAAAAAACAGAGGAAAAATGTGTATGCATCCTCTCAACAGTGGCTGTAAATGTGCTGTGCAACAATGAGTGCTCCAACAGAGCAGCTCAGCTAAAGGCTCGCTTTATGAGCTCATGTAAGCAGTTATTGTTCTGTTGTTGTGACATGACAGAAAACTCAAAAGGGTGATTAAGAGTCCAAGATGATTAAGTCATAACTCATTTGTTTGCTCACCCACTCGGGCTGCGTGCAAGTTTGCATTTGCAATGTCAACTGAGCGAGCGGATTGTGATGTGAATTTAATTTGCAAGAATTAAAGAAACACGCTTTTTTGTGTTATTTGGGCGAAACCGCACAATCCTCGCTTCAAGGAAAACAGATTGTTTTTTTTCCCTCTCTCAATGGAGATGAAAAGGCAAATGTTTTTTTCATGGTCGAATTGCATATCAAACAAGGCAACGGAGTCAAGCATTGTGAAACTAAATTACTGCGTCCATAGTGTTCTGTTTCACAACCTCGCAGTGGCCTGGTCCCGGTTGTGTAACTAAATGTGCACTATTGTTTTCAATTGTCAAAGAGCATTGGGTGCTAAAAATAAAGTGAGAAAAATACCCCACGGTCATGTAATAAGACATTCAGTATTGCTCCACACAAACGCACACATATACACAAACACATTTACTCCCCTGGGTGTGTAACACAGCATTCCGTAGCTGAATCACTCTTCACTGTCACAGCAGGTTAGTTTATATTACAAGACCCCCCGCCAATGATTCCAGGGGCCTGTAACCCTGCATGGAACCGAGCATGGAGATGTAACCCTGCTGCTCCTAAGCACCGATGGTGTATAATTGTGTGTGAAGCTGCTTGCCACCTACAGTTGTGCCACCCGAGCAACTTACACAACGCAGATCGCGCTCACACGAAACAGAAGCAAACGCACAAACACACACAGCTACCAGTCTCCTGCCTATAGTTGTGCCTGGATAGAGTTAATTGATGCCACACAGGGATGAGTCACCCCTTAATTCTCAGGGGTGGTAATTTAGAGAGGTTAGAGTGGGTGGGAAATGTGTGTGTGTTTGTGTGCGGTTACCAGTGATTTCACAAAAATTCCTCAGGGCAGGGACAGTAAATTTTAAAATAGAGGAGAGAGGATGCATTCGAGTTTATGACCATGCGGGGGCTGATTTCTCTCCATTCCATTTCTATTAATTCATTATTAATTAGAATTGTGAGGCCAAAAAAGCCCCTCTTCCTCATGGCCTTAGAGTACGACCAAATGATCAGATTTTCCACCTTCTTATTGAATATTACATAATGTGTTTTGTTTTTATTGTCGGGGAAAATACTGGGGAATAAACAGCAATATGATTATAGTACGTAGGATTACCGTCCTCCTTCATGTTGGCTACAATGAGCAGTTTTTTTTTCAATAGCTGATTATTATGTAAATGAAGTTGAAGTTCATAGTTATTTTTCCAAAAACTGTTGCCTCTGAAAAGGGCGGTTTAAACCAGAATACCAAATGAGGCCTTTGAAAATAAGAGGAAGAGACAGAAAGAGATATTCAGACGTAGCATTGTGTGCATGTGTGTGTGTGTGTCCATGTGTGTGTGTGTGTGTGTGCTGCATAAGTTGATTTGTCTCTTCATCTCATCTTCCTTCTCTTTGTCTTGTGGTGTTATGAAATGACAGAGTCAACACTTGAAGTCTCTTTTCATCAGTAATTCGCTGCACTTTATCCCGCCACTGCTGTCAGACGGAGGCAACACACACACACACACACACACACACAGGACCAGATACCCCATATAGATACGAGGCTAAATGGATACTGTAGTGGTACAAGTGGTTGCATGTATCATACTGAGGGGCAGGGAGGGTGGTTCTGATACCCTAGTTCCTCTGACACATAAACACCGTCACCATCACACACACACACACACACACACACTCACACATAGGGCAGACATGCAGATATGCTGTAGCTGCCAGATAGTGCACCCTTGTAGGCTTGGTACAGAGCCTGGATCTGTCTCCCACCCTGCTACACTCCTATTAGAGCTGACAGCTGCCAAATAATGTCCCTTGGCATGGCTGAGTGCCTGCCATGCCAGGGCCTGTTTGTGTTCATGCAGAGTCTCTCATCCATTCACATGAGTGTGTGTGTAACCTCACACTGGAAGAGTTTCATTCCAAAACATTGTATTTGGTTATAAGGTCACAAACAATATTTAGGATAAATAGTATTTTCAATATTGTTAGGGTTAATCATCAATTTACAGATTAGTATTAGTTGTTTAGTTGTTCAGTAAAAGTCAGGTTTAGTTGCAGAAGTGGGCACATATTTGGGTTGGACAGCATGGAACATATAGGAAACCCTAGAGCGTCAACTAAAGGCTACAATTAACAAAGTGCTTGGTAATGTGTCATAACACCCGTCCATCCCTTTTACTGATCAACAGGTGGACAATTATGGAGCTACTCAGAATCACAAGGACTCAGTGGTTTCTGTTCGAAAGATGTGCTCACCATAATGGTAACCAGTTCTCTTGTTTTGTGTCATTCCTTTAGAATCATTGCTAACAAAGTCTCTGACCGGTGGAGTTTCTTAATTGTGCATCCTGGGACAAGTTTTATTCTCAGTTTACATCGTCCCTGTTGGGCATATTACTCACAAGTTGGTCTGTCTCTTGTCATTGCATGAGTATTCAGGTTTTATGGCCAACTTTGTGTGCCAATTTTGGCACTATTATTGTAATGCAAAGTTTGTTTGCAGAAACTTTTCTAGAAATTCAATAGCATTTTTTAATTAAGAGACAGTTAAAGTCAGTTATTGAGTCAAATTACTTTAAATTCTTATTGTTCTAACTGCAACATCATTGTTTTGTTTCCTCATGTCTTGACTCTTGTTCAAGTTAAAAAGCTGCGGCATCACAACACTTAGTTCAAACCTCTACTGTCTACCTCTACCTGTTGTAGCCATCTGCTGTCAATGAGCAGAAATGTAAACTACTCTTGTTCATGTTTGTGCAGTTGTCAGTCCTTTTCTTTGGCCACTAAGACAAAAGATATGTGACCAGAGAACTTCTTTGTAATGGAATAAAACCAAGTGTTAAACACATCGATGTTGGAGAGCAATAGTGGCAGACAGCAAAAGCAGTCACAACCAATACTTGTGTGAACTCTGCTGTGGTCATTCTCCCTTTAGTTCAAACCAATCTTTCAGCTAATCAGAAATCAACCTACGCCTGGTATCATCGCCAAGGGGCAACTCGCTGGTGACTTACTGATCAACTGCACGCAAGCATGTCTCTGTAGCCTCTGCATTGGTTGAATTGTCTTTGTATAGGTACAGAACTAAGCAAATGAACACCACAGTGGACCCATAAATCCACCTTAAGACTGGTTACACTGCTGACAGAGAGCCAAAAGGAAAAACTTTTGATTTACCAGTGAATCTAAGTTCCAACCCTCATCTATGGTCAGGAGCTCTGGTTAGGGGCCCAAAGAACAAGACTGTAGATGCAAGTGGCCGAAATGAATCTCCTCTGAAGGGCGGCTGCGCTTAACCTTAGAGATAGGAGGAGCTCGGAATAGAGTCACTGCCTCTATGTGTTGAAAGGAGTCCAGGAGGTGGTTTTGGCATCTGATTAGGATGCCTCTGGGGCGCCTTCCTTTGGAGGCTTGGCAGGCTTAACCTGCTGGCACCGTGACCTAACCCCAGGTTACCGGAAGAGAAGGAATGGACACACAGGCCTTCTGTAACATTCGGACTGAAATCATGGCTCCACCATGTACTTGTGAGTTGCCGCAACCAAATATGACTGCAAGACATTAAATTGGACCGGTGCTGTCCAGCAGTCAGCACATTACTTCTGCAATGTCATCAGGGGACACTTAACCTCATTTCATTCATCTTCAACAATGTATATAGTTTTATTGGTTCTAATCATTTAAACAAGGACTAAAATTATTTTTTGCTCATACCATTAGGTTTAGTAACTCTAGACTAATTGCAACTATACAGTGTATTTTATTAGGGTAGAGGGTATATAAAAAGTCTGGTACATGCATATTTATTCATTCATTTTGTCTTCTTCTTTGGTGGTAGCCTAATATCACATATTTGATAGACAAACAACAGAGTGCACTTCCAGATCAGGTCAGCTGGTCATTTTGCACACTGCCACATTCAGAGCAGAGGGATAGTCAGTGCAGATCAGACCTGTTTATAGTTTAAGTACAGTCTGTCAAATGATATCAGTCACATACCGACTCTCAATGTCTATGAACCATTTTTGATTCAAATGTTGGCCTTTGTACGTGGAAATATTTTGCCCGTCACTGTTACTGCTGTGCATCACCCCCCTACATTACAAATCCCAATTTACCCCCTGGTTAGACCAAACAAGTCATCAAAACAAGGCCCTCTAGTTGTGACCTACATGGTTATAGTGCAGTCTTTCCCTAGGGGTTCAGATCAGTGAACTTTGATGGCTGCGTCTGAAATATTCCACTCATTCCCTACTACCTATCTAGGGACTATTATATAGTGAACTATGTAGGGAGCTCCTCTGCAAAGCTAACACTTTCAGACACTACTTGAGTCGGCATTAATTACGTCACTACTGTCACTCAATTAAAACATATTAGATCAATGCCACCTACGATAGTGAAACGACCAGCGTTTTTGTGATAAACTCATGATATACTCAGCGTGTTTTCTAAAATTTAAAAATTAAAATTACTTTTTCCTTTGTTTGTGCTGTGATACATCGTTCTGCTTCTATTTAACATATTGATACCAATTATTATTTTTTAATATTTTTGCCTCATAACTCATGGATTTGTGTCGTGCCTGTTGTCATTTTGACAAGTTACACATATAGAAAAGATGTATTCCATAGAAAATACATCTTAACACTATAAAATACGTCTTAAGACCTACAAATAGCCGTCAGAAATCTGTGGAAATGCCACCAATCCTCAATTGGCTGTCTCGTCTTGGGACTGCTTTCAGAGTGGTTTCATTTATCACACCTGCTCAAGGCATTTTCAAAAAATGGCCATAAATGCTAAAAATTTAATTTTAATACGTTTTTTCTCATAAAGTATGCCTCTGACTGGCACCACACTCTACATTTTTAAAGCTCCTATTGGTGCCAATCACAGGAAAAGAAATATAAGGGTGAAAAATAAAGGTTTTATGGTTGGGGGAATATTGGAGTAGAAAAAACGTGGAAATTTGCACCATCATATAACTGGATATAACTGGTACATATCAATGAGTCTGCAAGATTTCATGACTCTAGCTACATTATTTCTCCAGTTGTAGCACTTCAAACATTGCTCCACAGATTGGTGCGAAGAAAATGGCGCAAAAATTGTCATGGCCCCACCTCTTTAAAGAATTTTTAACTCAAAAACCCTATGACCCCAGATTTTACACATGGTCAACCTATTCAATATTCACCACTTAGAATAAAAATCTGTCAAATTGAAGACGATCAGGCGTGGGGCATTTGGTGAATTGATGTGGAATGACCCATTATGGAATATATTGCTTGGTTACTGACTATCGGCTGTACACTACTTTTCATGGTGCATTATGGGATACTTTGAGTGCACTACATAGGGTGTAATGATTGTAACTTCATATTCGGACCTAACTACAAAATGGTGAACACACTATATAGTGCACCATATAGTGTTTCTGAGCTTTTTTCCCCCCCTTAAAATTATTTTATAATTGCTTCCTTGTCCCAATTTGTCCTTTCCATTTACCAACTCTCATCTTTGATTTCAACATGTATCTTTGCATCTTTTTTGTGGCTGTAGCCCACTTTGTTTTCTGACTTTTACTAAGGTTACTTCATGTCATCACCAGGCTTTGGTGCTAAATATATTTGAGAATGTCAGTGGCGAGCGTAAATATTCTCCGTAAATTTGACTCACGGACTTTTGATATATTAATTTAGTGCAGTGGCACACTTGGATAAAGCAGCAAAAAAAAAAAAAAAAAAAGCCAACATGCTGGAAGTTACATGAACCAGTTGCTGGCAGGATCTCAGTGCTAAGGCTGTGGTGCTTCTAAAGATGATGTCACAGAAAATACCATATGTCAACCTCTGAGTCACTGCCTGCACTCGGTATTTTGGGCCATCTTTATTTTAGAAACAACAAAACACACACACACACACACACACACACACACACACACACACACACACACACACACACACACACACACACACACACACACACACACACACACACACACACACACAGATTCATTCTCCTCAAGGGATTTGTTCTCAAACATTCATCAGTGTGACGCACACATAACCCACGCATGAATACACCTACACACACAGACACACATGCATACACACGTTTGTCAGCAGAATATCTATCATCCTGAGAAGCCTTTGACACTATTGACGATATACAGGTGCTCAGTATGCTATTATCTACGCATCATCCATCATTAAGTGGGGATAGACAGAATGATATTGATCTGTTTTATCACATATGTAAAGCTGTTTAAGCAGCTTGAACCACTCATTGTGGGAGCCTGCAACACATGAATTCATTATAGGTCTCTAAATTGAATAGAACGCTAAAGATTTTATGTAATTGCAAACATCTTTAGCAGCATTTGGTTGCTTATATAATTAATATTGTGATGTGCATGCATGTGCTAAAGCTTTGCATAACTTATCGATCGACTGTCGAGACTATAACTTGTACTTTTACTAACATTATCGTTGGGATGACCGTAATAGTACTTTTATCCTGTAATTTTGCAGAACTGACATCGGATTTCACCCATATGGGCCAACATTTCAACCATCCATCCTTTCAACAGGGACAAAGAGATCAATTCGGTCCTTAATGCCTTTTATGGATGCACCC
>OMNN01027820.1:10371-27311 GCA_900302755.1 Chromis chromis
GTGCTCTCACATAACTCCTGACCTGAAGGTATTTAAAAAAGTCCTGTTGTGTGAGAGTGTATTTAATTTGGAGCTGTTGGAAAGATGCAAATGTCCCCCCCAGGTACAGATCACCCACCTTAGATATTCCCATCTCTCGCCACATATAATTAATATTGTGATGTGCATGCATGTGCTAAAGCTTTGCATAACTTATCGATCGACTGTTGAGACTATAACTTGTACTTTTACTAACATTATCGTCGGGATGACCGTAATAGTACTTTTATCCTGTAATTTTGCAGAACTGTCATCGGATTTCACCCAGATGGGCCAACATTTCAACCATCCATCCTTTCAACAGGGACAAAGAGATCAATTCGGTCCTTAATGCCTTTTATGGATGCACCCCCTTGGACGAGGTCATCACCTGTACTTGTAAATATGTCATGGTCAGGGCAGCACTGATGAATTAGTAGCACCACAGCACTCTCTCATCTGTGCACACACTGACAGGCCGTAGTAAACGCTGTGAGTGGTGTGTGAACTGTGGAGTTAAGTGACCTTGGATGGTGACCTCGGGCACAACACATGGCCCTGGCATGGACAGCTCGCCCAGGGTCCTGTACAGTACGCTCTGTTCAGAGAGGTGAGCTACAAACAATAAGAAGAACACAGCAGGATGGATGGAAATCTTAACTCTGCTCTCTTTGGATGGAGTTTGCATGAGATGTGTCAGCTCCGTCTTTCCCAGATGGTTGCTATTTGTGGCTGAGGGGATGCAGCTGGTTAGCCAGCAATGTGAACTATCAATGGACATGCAAATTGCTTGATTAGACACTCTAATAAACATGATTGATGCTCGTGTATAGATATACAGATGCCTGTTCCAGGTTCATGTCACATTGCAAATGGGTCAATAAGCACTTATGGGTTTTTCTATGGATTAGATGAAATCAATATAATGTCTTAATTAGGAACCTAAGAGATGCTGGCAGTTGGACTTTCTTTGGCCAGTCTAACCCTAACCCTGTTTCCAGCCTTGATGCTAAGATATAGACATATGAGAGTGGTAGTGAGCTTCTCAACCCACCCCTTGCAAAAATTTGTTTTTTAAAACATCAAACTATTCCTTTAAAGACCCCCTATTGGGAGAATCCATTTTTTTAAAATCTTATCATGTCCATATGGTGCTTTTTGTATCCTGGGAGCAAAAATTTAGTTAAAAAAAAAAAACATGGATTCAGGCAGTCAGGCTTTCATTCATGAGAAACTAAACGAACCAATCCTGTCAAATAATACTCCCCTTATTACTCTTCAGAACTGGTTTCCAGGTCGAGCATGTATGGCTGAATTACCTCATTATTGTAACTGGCCATTGTGTAGAGCAGAGTTTCAACAGAGTTGTAGGTGAGCTGGTGTGCTTGAGCTGCAGCAAGTTGCAAAGAATTGGGTGGAGATAGAGGCACATGATGTAGAGTTACCTTTACGCCATTTTTACGCCTATAGCTGTAATTTTGATACATGGAGATGAAATTTTTAGGGGTTTAAAATGACCTAAAAGGGACTTTAAAGGTACATTGTGCTAACGCCTGTGGGTGCTGTTTACCCCAGAAAACCTTAACTTAACACCAGAGGTCTTACAGTCTCATGGTAGTCCTTGATTTATTGGTTTTCTACACCCACATGTGCCATTTTTTCTCTCTCTTGCTGCCTTTAATTTCCAAATTTAACCTAGTTTGGTCTTTTGTTGATGTGTTGTTCGCACACTCAAACAACAAAACATCCCAGCGCTCTATTTGATGCAGTCCAATAAATTTGATGCAACGCAATGTAATACAACAGAAAGCAGCGGCACAAAAAAAGCTTCGCAATGCGGCGCAACACAAGTGGGAATCATCAGTCAACCTGTGTTTAGCTCATAGCGCGCAGTCACACATGCACAGATATTCCCTTCACACTGCATTCAGCTCAAAGTTCAGCCTCGTGCACAGACATCCGAGCTACGCACAATATGTAGTTTGTCACCAGGTTTACACACACAAACACACACACCTACAGAGAGTGCAAGGACACTCTGACAATGCGGTATAATATACTAATGGATAAGCAACTCTCACAGCCAATTCTTGTTCCTCATTTGTCATGAAATCACACACACACACACGTGTACAATAAGTCTGATCTTGGTTTTTTCCCTTCACATGAGCGAGTGCGTACCTACAGGGTGGGTCACATCAATGACTCTAATCTATCAACCTGTCCGGCTTGACTACTTCTAATTCCATCCCCTTCCTCTTTCCCTCTGTCTCCGACCTTTTCATTTGCTCCGTCTTCCTTCCGCTCAGCTTACATGCATTTTTTTCCTCTCAAGTGCCAGAGTGTTCCTTTTCACATCTGCCATTTCCCCCTTTTGATCTGTCTGCATTCAACCCCCACACTGTTCTTCTGCTGTGTTTTTCCTCCCTCCTCTCTTATTCGGATAGATAAGACAGCAGATTGGTTCTACAGGAGCAACTTCAACTCAGTTTAAAAAAAAAAAAGTTCTTTCCAAAAGGTTTGGGCAGCTAGGAGCAATTTTTAAACCTTCAAATACTGAATATTTTGCAGCGACCATTAGATTGTTTAAGCTCCCCTCCTCTTCTTCATTATTCAACACTTTCCTTCCTGTGTCTATCAGCATCATACCTTTGTTCTGCTCTTGCACATCTGCCTCACTTCTGCTTTTTCCATTATCACTTTCTCTTTCTAATTTGTCCTCCCACTCCAATCCTGCCTGACTTTTGGCCCCAATCACTTAATAAACGACTTGAGAGGACAATAGCGACATTCACTTTGATTTTGTTCTTGAATTTGGTTGAAGAATTGATTTAAAAAAAAAAAAAAAAAAAACAATAATCTTGAACATTTAATACGTTTCTTCATGCATGTCCACACTGACAAACAAGTCCTTGCAGGGGAAGTGGAGGGGAAAGGAGAGCGGAGGGGGAGGGAGGGAGGCATAGATTAATGGAGCGATGGTATGAAAAATTAACTCGCTCAGCTCTATCTTTTGATAAAATGCCAATTAACCAATGTCTTTCACCAGTTAATCGCAATTCCTGCCTTTCCCAAGGTTTCTATTTTGCTCCGATTCACTCTCCCTCACTTTCCCCTCATGCCTCCTCCTTGTTTTTCCACTCTGGTCTGCCTGTTTCTCTTTTTAATGGCTCTCTAACTCTGACGACTATCACCCCATCCCTCCATTTCTCACACTTACTTTATGTCTATCCCTCTTTCCTCGTCTCCCACACTCTCCCTCTCCCGTTCTTTATTTATTTATTTATTTTTGTCTATTGGACTCCTCTTATCTCCACGGCCTCCTCGCTGCCTCCCTCTCTTGCTCGTCCTCTCTGTTATGTGTGCTGTTTAGCTGCGCTTAGCTTCACCTGTCAGCTTGGATCAGGGCTGTGGAGCAGCAACATGACAAACTGCCCTCTGATTCACTTACATACACACACACACGCACATACACACACACGCAGACACACATTTAAGCGCACACACTTGTGGCATCTTCTCAGACCCTTCCTTCCCTCCCTCCAACCAAACCCCTTTCCTCTTTTTTCTCTGTCTTTAATTGCTTTTTTGCCTTGTGTGACGTTATATAGTGGTGGAGTCAAATCTAGAATGATATATGGCTCATCTCAATTTTTTTGTGGGAGGGAAAGTTAAGGACATGCGACAGAAACAGTTAAATAATAAAAAAAGGTACCATCAGTGCAGCAGAAATTGACCCAAAATAGTCTACTATTTTATATCTTGACACTGTGCATATATTCTCTTCATGGGAGTTAGATGCAAAGATTGATACTTCACATGTCTGTGTGCTAAGTATTGAGCAGGAGGCATGAAGCAATTGGCTTAGCTTAGCATAATGAACAGGAATGGGTGTCAATGCTAGCCTAGCTCTGTCCTGAGTTTAAACAAATGCTGATCAACACCTGTAAAGATGACAGGTGTTGGAATTTGTTGAGGTTGCCTCCTTGACCATGACTGTAATATTCTTGGACAGGCTCTCAAGGTGCAGCTGGGGTGGGAACCTCTGATTTGTATCTCTGCTTTTTGGAGATGATGTGGTTCTGTTGACTTCAGCAAGTCGTGACCTTCAGCGCACACTGGGGCGATTATTTAGCAAGTATGAAGCAGCTGGATATGAAAGAATGAGGTGGTGGATATGAAGGGCCAAAATGAGTTTCTTCTGCATGGTGGCTGGAGTCAACCTTAGAGACAGGGTGAGGAGCTTGGATGTCTGTTGGGAGCTCGGAGTTAAGTTGCTGCTACTTTCCATCGAAAGGAGTCAGCTGAGGTGGTATCTGACTAAAATAACTCTTTGATGCCTTTCTTTGGAGGTTTTCAGGGCACATCCAATTGGGAGGAGACTCAGAAACCCAGAACTATATAATACATATCTCATCTAGCCCGGGAATGCCTGGAGATCCCACAGGAGGAACTGGAAAACAATGCTGGGGAGCTGGATGTCTGGAGTGCTACTACTTAGCCTGCTGTAACCTCAACCTGAGCCTGGATAAGCAAAAGAAAGTGGAATGGAATCTCAACAAGCTTTGATTTTATGGGGAGTTACGTGTTGCAACTATTTCTTGGTGAAAACACCAGAAGCAGTAACTTCATGAAGTCATGCCTTCACTTTAAAACCCACATTTTTACACATTGCTTTAATTTTGCAAGAGAAACAACATGATAACTAATAATCTTTGAGGTGCTGGTCAGCTCATTTTTGAAAATTAGCCATTTGCTTACTTAAACTGGCTAGCTGTTTCCCCCATTAATTTATACTAAGCTAGGATAATCACCTCCTGCCACCATTCTTAACACACAGATACCAAGCTTCTTGTCTTACTCCCAACACTATGATGAAGCATATTTTGAATTCAAACTTTCCCTTTAAGAACATGATTTTTTCCTCAGTCATTCAGCATACATTATTTAAAGTGTATAGGATGTATTCATGCATTCATGTATTCACATGTTAGTGAGGACGAGAAACCAAAAGGAGGTTAAATCAGCTAAGCGGTTAAATACAGTCCAGCTATTAAAATAAATCCCCTAGACATTACCCTCCATTGCTGATGAGTGTGATGTATGGTGTTGTGTGTATTTGTATGTATTATGCTAACACATGCACAGTGGCCTAAGGCCTCAGAGGCACAGAGGTCATTCTCTGCTATGGGCTGATCTGTGAAGCTTATATGAAGTGAAAACTGTTTATATGGCTGTGTGTAGTAGTTTGGTTCTGCTGTGTCGGGGGTATAGTAGACTATAGTAGTTACATATTTATCTGTTTTAAAGCCCAAATCTGTCCTTCACAGTGGATGGACACACACACGACTGTAACTGCTTCCCTGTTGTCAAGAAATGGTATGTGTGTCAGCTGGTTTGTGTGTTTTACAGCTCCACACACCATCACACAGATGGCTTTTAACAGTTAATTAATTAAATAATCTAGATTGTTTAATTCACACATTTTTTCCTCTATTGTTTCCTTCATTATCCCCTCTGTCTTAGTTGATATTGTAACCAAATTACAAAAATCGTTTCCTTGTTCAGTCTGTGGAGAAGGTTTAAACCGTATTTATCAGACTCATTTAATTAACTAAAGTAATAAAATGTTTTTATGTCATTAATGGAGTTGATCAGTTTAAACTCTGATTGTTTTTCTCAACTATAAAATGACCATCTATGGATGTATATGTGTACTATGCTCACCTCCTTACATGTTGTCCCCCTTTTAATGAAAACAGGCCACTTGTACATGCATCAACAGCTTTATTAGGTACATTGTAAAATCTAATGCAACCCAATATGACAACTTTGCCATAGATTCCGCTTTTACAAAGCTTCTACATCTTCTGTTTTTGCAGGCGTTGTCAAAAAGGTGATGATTCTACTGATTTTAGTTAGAGTTGAAAGTGTTCCAAATATTTTGCCTTCCTCATATATGTTAATGGGGCGGACAAAATATTAGAAACACATTTAAATGTGATGCAATGTCTAGTACACCACCACAAACCCTAACTCACTATGACCTCAATAATAAAGCAGAATTATCACTTTTTGGACAACATCAACAAAAAGTTGAAATGTAGAAACTTCATACAAGCAGAATTTATGGAGCAGCTATTGATGCTATACCTAATAAAGTGGTCGGCGAGTGTATATGCAGGGAGAAAGAGCATTGATTAGGAGTCGTAATAGGGTTCCAGCTTTCAGAGCTGAGGAGGGCCATTAATCCATTTAATGGCTGGAGATATTAGCATGAGCTAAGCTGGTGGGACGCTCATCCCTTAGAGGAAGGTAGAGATGGATGGAGGGAGATGGGTAGATAGATGGATGGAGGAACATCTTCACGAGGACAAATGGTGACATAGTGCATTCCCTGGACCCTTACTTTAATCTTAACCATCAAGGATAAATGTGTAAAAGCCCCAACATTCACCCTAAAGACAAATCTTAATTCTCAAACTGCTGCAAGAAAGCAAGAAAGTCAGTATGGTGCCTCACTAACAGATCTCAAAACTCAGCTTTTTTGTTAAGATATCAGATATAGATAAAGATGATTACCAAACAATCCCACTGAGATCATCCAGAAATGCACATGTTGACCTTACTGTGACAAAAGAGGAAAAGTTAGCGAGTCATTGTAGTCTGCATCCACTGAGAGACCATTTATGTCTGCACAAAATTTCAATGCCAATCTGTGCTCGAGCTGCTGATATATTTCTGTCTGCACCAACGTGGCAGACCGACATATTATATATGACATCTGGAAACACCTACAATTTATGATCAATTAGATTTACTGCCTTACAGTCAACCAATCAAGTTGCACTTTACATTAGTGTCCGTCCAGACTCATAATAGATGTAGTAGTGACCTTGAAGTGTGTAAGCACATTCAGAGAAACAAGAGACAGCGTCAACGTGTTCACATTCGTTGCCAGTAAATCTGATTCTGACAGAAGACATAAAGCTGTAGACAATGTTCCAAATACAGATGTTGCTGCGAAGAAGCTACAAATTCACACATCGTTCACACGGCAGCACAGATGATCTAGAATCACCTCAGTTTCAAGGTGGACACCAAGATTAATGCGATCAATTCACTATATGACCGAACAAGAAAAATGGTCACAATGTCCTCCTCTGTTCCTGAGTTATGTTGCTAAATAATGTCCAGAAAATGCTTTTTATTGAACATTATGATGCCACAGTGAGGTTGACCTTTGACATTCTGGATATAAAATGGATATAAAAATGCCATTTTATCCTATTTGTGTGATATTTTGTGATAATTAACACATGAATTCTTGACTTATGATAGAAAACATGATATGTGATGTCACAGTGACCTTTGACCCCCAAAGTGGAGGTATAGAGGCATAAAAATGAATGACTGGGGAAACACACAAGCACATGATCCACTTAAAGAGATGTATCATGCAAATTTTACATTCACATTTTCTAATTTTTCAACTTCTTTTGACTTTCTTTTCTGCCACGGTGTTTTGGATTATTGCTGGTGACCCTTTTGACTTGTGCCATCATCTTTTGGGACTTCTGCTCTGCCACTTTCATTGAGCTGTTGCATGCAACCAGAACAACAAACACAGACATGAAAAAATTAGTTAATGCGGAGGTTGTGGAGGAGAAACAAGGCGACAAAGAGATATAAGGTGTATTGTATACCATGAGAAGCAATGTGCAAATGGACATGCTAACGGTGCTACTGAATGTACTGATGTGTGTTTTTTACTAGACGGCATCGTTACCATCGCCGGCTTCCAGACGGATCAGGCAGACAGGAATAAATCAGAGAGCGACATGGGAAAAGGGGAAGGACTAGCTGGTTTAATTAACAATAGTGTCACCCTGGTCACATTAGCATGAAGGAGAATTTCTACATCTCACATATTGAACTGTTAGCCATGGGTCCACTCTACATTAAACATCCTGGTGGCTGTTTTTACATCTTTAATCAACCGTTTACAAATGCAGTTTTACCTGCTGGGATTATTGAAATGATTCTGATGCATGCAGGCACACGTCAGGTACATCTTGTTACCTGTGATTTATGTGGCATCTCCTAATATATGTATGACTGTAATTTACATGCGTGTCCGTGCCTGAAGAAGTGTTCCAATTAAAATGCCACACTGTATTTCTGTTAGGTGTCACAACTGAGATTTGGAAAGCTGCTTACTGCTGCATTGCTAAATGACACAAACACACCAAGGAGAAGCAAAGGAAGGTGACAGAGAAATCAGGGTGGAGGTGTAACAGATTCAAAAGCAAATGCACGTTGTTAGTACACAGTATGATGCAGTGAAAAACTACAAATCCCTGTGTAACTTTGCCCTTTAACAGTCTCTTCCTGCGGACAATTTGTAGTGTTTTGAGGGTGACGGCGCCTGCCAACTGTGCTGCTCTTTTTCCGCGAGAGCTCTCTGAAGTTTTGGAGGGCTGTCAACCGGGTGGAAGTGCCTTTTGAAAGTAGCTTTTTTTTTTTAAAGCATCTTCGACTGCCGGAGATGGAAGAAAGAAGCGGGAATAGGAAAAGACAAGTCATTGAGCAAAACATGGGCAGGGAGGTGACAGTTCATACTGTAGCCCTAAAAAGCCAGTTGAGGCTGTCGTGCTGGGATGACAAATTGCTTTTTACTTGATAATATTCAACAAGATTTCGACCATTTCAAGTAGACTTTTACATAGTGGATGTTTGCTTTAAGATTAGGTTTTCTATATATTTTATGTGAGAATGTCTGGTAGTTTCTTCTGTACCTGAATAAGAAGATAGACAGGAGCATAATTTCAGTGCATCTTTTTACTCAGACTGTGATTTTCCTTATCTACTTTTTCCCCAATGCTTCTCGACAAGATTTCAAATTCATATCAATTAATAAAATATCAGTTTTTACATGGAGGAGGAGATGTGTCCCTCAAACCAAATGCATATCCTGTATCTGAAATGCATTAAGGATGTTTAAAGCAACTGTTGCTGCAAGATCTGCCTCAATTTTCTGCAAAGAAATGACGCCAAGAATCAATTGTCAGAGCCCTGGCTGGATATAAAACTTTTTCCACCATGCACTGCAGATGCTAAAGGTGGCAGTATTTACCATTGTTTTCCCCTTGAAGACAGCGAACATCTGGTTTTGCTTTCTGCTGCCACTTTTGCCACGATACGTATGCAGCACATACAACAATCCTCCTCGCTCTTAAGATTTATCGCACTCATTTGGACAAAGGAAAGTGGGGGAACGGAAGCATGTGGCTGGAATGTAAATGTCTCCATGCGTTTTACGGTGACAGACGCCAGGATGGAGGAGCGAGGAAGAGACTGACAATGGCAGTGAACAGGAGGATGAATGGAGGAGGAAGAAAAGAGGCGAGCAGAGGAGTGGAGGAGGTTATAAAAGTGGAAATGAGAAGAAAAAATGGAGGAGAGGAGGAGGAGGAGGAGGAGAGGGATGTTAGGGCTACCTGTTAATCAATCATCATGAGAGCAAGAGAGGAGCTGGTCAAAAGTCTTAATTACAGCTTTTCCTCACATGTCTTGTTCAGCCCTTCACAACCCTCTAAAATGTAAACATGTTTCTAGTTTAAAAATGCTCTTTGGTGGCTGAGACATTAATAAAAATTAAACAAATAATGACTTAAACCTTTTAAACAATGATTAAATTTGTATTTTGTCACATTAAGTTGCCTTTAAACTTATTTTTTATACACTATATTTCAATTTTAGTGACAAGTGACCCATTCAGAAGTCAGAAGAATAATGACCTGCCTCTCTCAGATGCAAAGGTGGAAATAGTTATAATGAATGGATCGGTGTATTAAGTGTCACATTCCATCTCATACTGTCAAACCAATTTTTAAGCATGACCTCACCTTAAGTGAGTAGTTTTAGATGGGAGACTTGTTGAGTAAATGTCATCCATTGTGAATTATCACGCTGTCAATCCACAACTTGTCTAAATGTGCGTTTACGTAAAAATAAAAAACCTGATTTTTGAGAAAAAGCTCTGGTAAACCTGGTGGGAAAGAATTTCCGTCTTTTGTTTTGAATCTAGATGAAGGCAGTTCTTTCTTTGTATGTTTGTTCATAATAATATGAACTAAAATGACCCATATATGCGATAAAAATGAAAGCATCCCTTTTACATCTGCTTATTCTGCTTCTCCTTCCTCTTTCCTCGTCTCTAAGCTCTTGCATCTCTGTCACTCCTCCTAACCGACTCCCTCTTCCTCACATTGTCTTCCCCATCGATCTCTTTGCTCCCTCTTTGAGCTCCAGATTTTGCCTCTGAAGCTCCCTGTTTGTGTTTTCCCCAAACTCTCTCCCTCTCTTTCCCGCTCTCGTCTCTGGTCCTGTCTTATGTAACTGTGTTTCTGTGCCTTGGTGCCCCACTTTCAGACGGACTGCAAGGACCCTGTGTAGTTACCGAGAGGAGCTGAGTACTGCATGGGAGACAGGCCTGAGTTTATTGGTTATGGGAACTAACAATGTTTTCACTCCCTTCCCTGAAGACAGAGCAGGGTACATGGAGTGGCTTTGTTTCCTGGAGCAATCGCAGTTACATTTAGAGTGCTTGTTTTTACATCAGCTTCTGCAGAGCCAGGTTGACCAGTTTTAAAATTAAAGATCCCCCTCTGGTGAAAATCTTTTTTCTTTTTTTTTCTTTTTTACCTTGTTAGCATGTCCATATGGTGCTTTTTTTATATGTTGGAATATGTGTAATGAGTGAAATATGCAAATTAACAGCATGGCTGAGCATTTTCCATCTAGAAACGGCATTGTACTGATGACAAAAACACAGATTTAGACTTCATACATAGTAAACACAGAGAACCAGTCCTGTTCGCTCGAGCAGTGGGGCTTTTGGTATCATTATTCTTCCTCAGAATTGGCACCTGGTTTGAATTTGTAGGGCTAGGTTACTGCATTATTGTGAAACCTAGAGCGGTTTTACAGTGCTTGAGCAGAGTCGTAGTTAAACTGGAAGCATCTCAGCCATTTTAGGACAGAGGGGGACTATTTTATGCAAAAAAAAAAATCTAAATATGTAACTTTGATACATAGGGATGAATTTTTAGGGGTTCAATCAACAACTAGAGAGGGACCTTAAGGGTTCTTTTGTAGATATTATGCCTGTGTGAATAGTATCCGGTGTTGTTACCACTGCCAAGTATCCCATCACAGTGGAGAATGCCCTCAGAGGCGTATAGGTTTAATGATTACTAGCACATTGGTGATTTAATATTTTACTCACTGTAAATGGAAAATAGATTCACCGCCTCGTGGTAGTATGCATCCGCCAACCAGTCAAGTTGCAGTTTACATCCATGTCTATGTCCACGCATGATCCTTTTGACCCTTTGGTAATAAAATACCATGATTTTGTGATTTCTTTTCTTTCATTTAGTGTATGGATTTTTGGGTGATGCCCAGAAATGTGTTTTGTTCATGGGTTAAAATTGGTTCATTGTTTTGGCCAAGTGAAAATTTCGAGTTTTGAAATTCAAATTTGAAGAAATTCCCTCAAGGTGCAGGAGATATCACCAGAATGGGATGGACATATGTACAGACAAACAACGTGAAAACCCAACACCTCTGGCCTCAGCTGCTGCCAGCATGAAGCCATAATTACTGCTATTAATCCTTTGATTGTCATAACAGATGCCTCTTGTACCTGTCATATTATGCAAACCTGCATTAACTGATTTTTTGGCCACTTGTCTGAAGTGCAATAAACCTTAACACACATGATTGACATATTAGTACCTTTTAAAATTGATATGTTAAAACAAAACTACTCTACTTGCACCATACACCTAAATCTGCAATTTTCAAGCATGCAAATGTGCCCGTTTTAGTGTTTTATGGTCCATCATGCATAGAATTGATTGAATTCTTCCATCTCCACTTGCCATTTTTCCCCAATGGCTTAACACACTCTAGCCTGAGTGTGTCCCAGACATGCTTTTAACATTATGTCCCTGTACACCCCTTCTTTCCTCCAGTGTTGCCTTTTGGACGTCACCAGAACCCAAAATTGAAACAGCATTTAAAATTTCTGCCCTCAGCGCAGTCTTCCAGAGAGCCTGAGGCCAACAGTCGATGAGCAGTTAAAATGTGGTCTCTCTAATCAGCACGGTCATCAGTGTAGTTGGCTATACGCAGCAGGTTCAAGTGCTTTATTTAACACAATACGTTCCCCGACTTAAAGGCACGAGGTGTGCAGTTACAGATTAAAATCATGGTGCTTCAGTGTTGACGTATTAACAAGTAATATAGGGTTAGACAGCAGAGGGGTGCAGAGAGGCTGGAGGGTTTATGGGAAAGATAACAGAGGAGGGGAGAAAAGGGAGGGAAAGGGAAGCAAAAAAACGGGGCTGAAGGTGATGAATTGAAAAAGAGATGAACGGAGAGAGGGGGGGAGTGGATGGATAAGGTGAATTGTATTTTGACCATCATGGCTGTCATGTAGAGACGAGAAATCTCAGTTCCCCTGTCATTTTCCATTGACTCTGTGTTATTTCACAGCTGCCCATAGGGAGTATTATATTGTTTTCACTCCAGCTCAAGGGCAAGACATCAAAATCCCTTTTCCTCTCTCATTTTTCTCCTGCTCCCTTGTCCATATATTTGCCTTTTCTTTCTTTCTTTCCCTTCTTCCTTAATCTTTCTTTCTTCCTTTCAATCCCTTTTTTCTTTCTTTTTTTCCCCTCTTTCTCCCCTCTCTCCCTCTCTCTCTCACCCCAACTCCACACACAGTGCCAGGGTTCCCTTGGCCGGCATTAGTGTTGCGTCACGCTGACATTGAAACGTTGATACAACATCAGTATAATTAGAACACACATATCGATCGGTTCACCGCTGCCAAATATGAGTGGGTGTATGTGTTTTTGCATGTCTGTGCTACAATTTATACTCAAACTAATGCCAGTTTTTGACTTAACTTGGTGCAAATGTTTTAAAGATATGTGACTTTTAAAACCATATTTTGAATTAAACAACAGGTCGCTCGTACAGGTAGCATAGCAGCCACAATTTTCGAACTAATGTTGAGAAGTTGAGGCATCATTGCAAGCAAAATATAATTAAAAAATTGGAATTGATAAAGTATTAGCGATGATGGGAGGCTTTCCAAAGTAATATATTGAATTTTAATACTTGACAGAGCAGAGAAGCCGCAACTCCAGCACACAGGAGCTCTTGTGTACTATGATAGTGTCGTTGTGACTGCAGGGCTCGAATCCGGATTGATTTTCATTATAGCTCAAACACTCTCGCTATTATTTCTGAGAGCAAAGAACAATCCTGAAAAATGCCATGCTGTTTTCTGTAAGCTGTACTTCTAAATTGTGTGGGGTTGAGGACTCTTGTGTCCCGGTTGGAGAACGCAATACAAACCGAAACAGTGGCCTGCCTGGGACGTGGGCTTTGGTGTGTTTGTTTATGTGTGTGTGACAGAAGTGGGGCGTAACAAACAGGGGAGAGATGGGTGTAAATGGCGGACAGGCGTATTTTTCTTTTTCCTTTGGAGCGAAAAACAAAAACAAATTAATTTTTAAGCCATAATGAAAGAGTGGGCATGCTTATGTGTGTGTGTGTGAGAGAGAGAGAGATGTGGGAGAAAGAGGGTGAGTGTGTGTTAATCAGATACTTGTTTGTTACTTTGCAAAAAAGCATCAATTCCCTGAAACACCATGTACTCTTCCAGTTTGTTTAGAACTGAGCGCCGCCTTTTGTAAAACAGCAAACTTCTATTTCCAGACAGCAACTGTGCAAACGGCAAGCACGGCTCTGTGTTGTTGCTTTGTTGAATACAGTATGTGTGTGTTTTTATGAGTGTGTGTGGAGAGAGAAAGGAGGTAGGGGCGGTTAAAGAGAGTCGAGCAGAAGACAAAATGATATAGTGGCGGTATCGACTGTAGGCCCCGAACCCCTGCAGTCTCATCAATCATGTGGCATGTTACTCCACCAACATACAGAGTAAACCCCCAATTAGCTGCCATGGAACTCCAATAACAAGCTGTGTGAAGAATAACCAGCCTTAAACACACACGTCTTGAAGTGATCCACATATTCAAACTATTATATATCTTAAATTTCCCTCGGGATCAATAAAGTACCTATCTATCTATTATGGAAAAGCATCTATCTTGCTACTCCGCTCAATAATCACTTAATAAATCAATATTTTTGGCAAGTTTTACATTTTTTTTACACTGGGATGTAGATGTTTGTTCTCATATTCAAGAAATTACAGCAAATTTGAACCAATTTGCACAAAAAAAGGGGGAAAAAACAACAATATTTGGAATCTTGCGCATAAATTTGATTAAAAAACAGGCAGGGGTCAGCCATTTTTTTTGTGGGACACACTGTAATACAGTCAGCAGTTTCAACGAATTCAATTTTTGCATTCTAGGTCAGTTCTGGAAGATTTCAGCAGCCATGGTGCAGTGTTTTCTGTCTGATTGCAACAGTAAAGCAGCCTGAATCACATCGATTCATTCATATCTTACTGATAGTTACAGCATGCTTATTTAAGCTAGAGTAAATACCAGCACAATTGCAGGAAGTACTGAACTCAAGAGGAGAAAACTGCCTGGGAAATATTGGGAACTTTCAACTTTTCTACTCGCTTTCTCAGTCTCCTTCTCTGTCTGTCATTGAACTGCTATGAGAAGATGGATAACCCGGCTTTTCAGCCCCAGAGGTGAGACACTACTGGGGAGATTGGTACAGGCACTGGACTCTGCAGACTGCCACAACAAGTTTGTGTGTGTTATTGTGCGTAGGTGCTCTTGCATTACTCATGCTGTAAGGGCATGAATCTGTTTACACAGTCACACTGCTTTCTAAAAGGCAGGATAGCCACCATAAATATGTCACAAAATTTTAGGGTAAATGTTTGGTTGAAAGCTAGTTATAAGGTTCAATTCAGGTTAAGGTTAGGCTTGGATCACTGGCTGTATGTAATTATGGATGAACTCTCGAGAACAGCAGTTTCAAAGCTCGGTGTGGCATCCTCAGAGGTGGAGTGTTAGTGGTGCTGATGCAGACCTTGCAAATGTGACTGGGCCATATACTGCACTATGACACCCACATGCATAACTTCAAGCCTTAATTCAATATAAATAGGTGAGCCACATAAAAAAAATCACCACTTTTAGAGTTGTCATGAATAGGCCATCTGGTTGTAAACATGTGTATTTTTGCTGTAAAGTTGAACATTTTAACATGGCGGTCTATGGGGGTTGACTCACTTTTGAAGCAGCCTCTAGTGGCCAATCAAGCAACTGCAGTTTTGGCACTTTTGCTGCACGGTTTGGAATACACAATTACGCAAGTTCTTGCTAATAGTGGTGAGGAAAAAAGATGCCTTACAGTATGGAAAACAAGTTACTCCATTCACCTATGTATTACAGCAATTACAGTAATAAGAGTTGCAAATATTTTCAGTGCTGCCTTGACAGGTAGGTGGAATATGGTTCATTTTAATGTTTAATGTTTAATGTCAATTTTGCTGATGTTGAAATGTCAACCGAATGATTATTAGTTGCTGGCTGCATGTCTTTTCGCTTCACTTTAGCATTATACTATGTACGTGTGTTGTTTTATAATGCAAATAAAGTTGGGAAAAGAAATGGGACTACGTGGGAGAGAGAGTGAAAAGAAAAGAAAAGAAAAAATCCTGAGAGAAAAGGATTGCGATATAGACAAAGAGAGGCCAACAGGGATTGAGTCAAGCGTACGAATATGAAAAGCAAACAGAGCACGAACAAGGATGATGGTAAGAGATGAAAGTAGAGAGCAAAGTAAAGAAGTGAATTCCTCCTCGCTGTACCATCCTGGTCCTCCTTCTCCGTTTCCCCTCATCAGCACTCCACCGTCCTCCTTTGTTTCATCTCTGCTCCGAAGCTGTGCGACAGTTTTACAGGAGCTAATTATTTTTTGCACTGTAAAGAAGAGGAATGTGGATAGATGGAAGGATAGGAGTGGACGGTCGAAGCTGCTGTAGACGGCGGAGAAGGGGGAATGATGAATGGCATGTGGGATGGGTCTGTTCCGTTTGTGTGTAAAGTTATAGGAGTTGCAAGAGATAAGAACTGAGATGTGTTACTGAGAAAACAAAGAGCCATGACAGGCAGAGGAAGAAAAAAAGGATGGGAAGGAAAGCAAGACAGACACAAACTAACTTGCACTGACACACAATACAACGCAGCGGCTGAAGCCTTGCAAGGTAAAATGGAAGAGCAAAGATAGATTACTTGGTGCTACTGATAACAATCTGTAAGAAAATTGTGCGCACTGCAGTGAGTAAGAGTTGTATATTTCTTTGTTGTTCTTCATTAGCAACAGTGCTGTCATGATCTGCAGGTACATTGATAAGAACATCGATAAAAAGTGTTGGATGATTACTATGGAGAGCAGTTAGAGCTTTATAATAACAATCTTGGTCAAACCAGCAGTTTAACTCTTGACCTTTTGGTTAACTTGGACACACAAATTTTCTCTGTTGACCAATAGCAATAGTTTAGTGGCCTAGTAGGGAAAACACAGTCAGTGAGTCTAACATGACATGGAGGAAGCTGATTGGCTGTTTTGGAACATTTAGTTCCATTTTATCTCCTCTCAGTATATTCTGCATCAAAAAAAATAAAGCAATGATGTGCAGACAGTTACGAAATGGAAGTAGAAGGTGCACGTCTTCCGAGTGTGAACTTACTGTCTCCTTTGTGAGTGAGCTAACAGGCTAGCTGTCAGTTAGCAACTTTGTTAAATTGAAAAACTTTAGCTGCATTTTATTAAAGCTTTTTACTGAAGAAAAAAAAATTGTCAAGAATAAGATACCAAAAAAAAAAAAAAAAAAGAATAAGGAGGATGAAACC
>OMNN01027821.1:3987-17321 GCA_900302755.1 Chromis chromis
GTTTGTTAAGAGTTGATGGCCACCAGAACTAAGGAAATACTCAGAGAATTAATGCATCAACATGAAATAGTAATCATGCATTATTGCATTATAGCATTATTTAGATTTATCAGTTAGCAGAAAAATTGCCATGTCAAATTGACACATTTCCCACTGTCTAATGATGGCCGACTGGTGTGGTATGAGCAGAAACTAATTACTTGTCCTACAAATCATAATTTGTTTTACCTAAGATTCCTCTCAGTCACATGCAAAATAAGGCCAAAGGTAATCCCATTGATTAGTGTCATGTGAACTCAGCACCTTTCTACAATGAGGTGAGCATGCCGTCCCATTAAATTAATTAATTACCTTTTGCCATTTGGGAACCATTTAAATTTGTAAAAATGTGCCTGGGCCAGGCAAGGTTAATTGGGCATTTAGCTCTCAGAGCTCCCCCGAACACCCAGGAGGAGCTTGTCCCTAAAACAGAAGCAAGTCCTTAATAAAAGTAGCACAGTGACCCTTCCAACAGACAACATGTGGCTTCATGTCTTTGACCTCACCCTTCCCAATACGGAAAAAAATTCTGAATCTGTCTTCATAATCTTTACTCCATCCTACTACACAATCCCTGGAAAGTAGGAGGGAAAAGGGAAGGCTAGAAAAGGTGTTCCTGGCTTGTGTTGTGAAACTGTGATCATGGTTGCGTGTGTGTGTCTCCCCCCCCTGACAGAGACAGATGGAGTGGGAGCCACCAGATTTACCAGAGGAAGCAGTTTATAGAATATTGTCAGGGGAGAGTAGGCAGTTTCTGAAATACAGCTTTCAAGTCACAGCCATCAATCTCACCATTGCCTGTCTAGATCAAGCAGCCTGGAGAGCCGGTTTGTTAGTGTTCACAAAGATGAGTGTGTTATGCTACACCACTTCGAGGCCTCAGAGACAAAACAGTTGCCAGCAGCCTCATGCAAAGAGTGGAGTGGTAAAAGGTGAAGCTGTCGGTCATTAGTATGTAAATAAATTGCCCCATTCTGTCAATCAGATTGTGAAAGTAGGACAGTAAGACTGGTGGTCCTGTGGTAATGAACAGCCTTTTACGACTGTTTGCAGGCACATGTACACCGGGGAGTAGCGAAATGTTAAACAAATTTGACAATCCATATTTTGATCCCTTTTTAAACTATTGACCCCTGTACTTAAAAAAAAAAGTTTAAAAAAAATCCTACATAGATAGTTCTGTTCTTATTTTCCTGAGAGGTTACTTGAACTTTTCTCTTATCTAAGCACATTTACTCATGCAGTACTTTACTTGTGTACAAATGCGAGTTCTTCTGCTATTCAACTACATTTCAGGTGAATATTTTTAAAACATTGTACTTTTATTTGAGAAATGTAATCACTACTTAATGTAAATTCAAGATTTTTATATATATATATGAAGTAGTTTGAAGGAGAAACTAACCAGATGTTAGTCCAGATGATAACAGTCCAAATAGAAAGAATTTATTATATAGATGAATGAAAATGATGACACCGATCAGACATAACATTATGACCACCTGCCTAATAGTGTTGGTCCCTCCTATGTCGTCAAAAATGCTCTGAACCATTGGACATGGACAAGAGGACCTCTCCGGGTGTCCTATGAGGTCTGGCACCAGGACGAACCAGAAAGGGGATCTAGGTAGTTTTGAGGTCATATCAACATCTTGGGCGATTGTCATGTTCCTCAAGATGTTCCTGATTGTTTGATGTTTTTGCCATGTGGTGGGGTGCATTTTCCTGCAGGGGTAGGCCAGTGACATTTGGGATTTCCATTTGCATGAGGGAGTGTGCTTGTTCTGGGACAATGTTTATTTGGGTGTCTAAGTCTCATCAACACGGATGCCAAAATAAAAGGTTCAGTGGTCCTAATGTTGTAGCTGATCGGTGTAATCCTCCACACGTGAGCAAAGACACAGAGCATGATTGTTATATGACTTAAAATCTGATTCACGAGGCAGCAAAAAACCACATGTTCTTCAATTCATCATTCAGTTTGCAAGACCCAGGGCTGTTTAAGTAAGAAGAAAGAAAGAAAGTGTTACTACTCCTATGGATGATGTCTGTTTCTTTATTAACACCATGCTGCAAGGCAGTGGCATTGGAAATACCCTGTGGTATAAAAAGAGTATTTTCTTGAAATATAATAGAATGTTTCAAATACTATTATCATCATTCTTGCTTATTTTTTTGTCTGTGTTTACCCAAAAGAAACACAGGCATCTTGCTTATGTCAGCTCCCTTCTGCCAGGCTCCAAATCTGATTGCGCCAGTTTGTTTCAGAGGCAATGACTATAGGAGTTGTATTGGAAATTATGTTCTGTTCAATGTATAAAAAAAAAATTGTACCCTGAGATCCAATAACCTTCATAGTCCTAATACAGAAACTATGTGTTGCTGGCACTGTGTAATTGTGTCCAAACCTACAAAAAAATGTGCTTCAAAGAGCAACCGAGGTGACCAGGAACAAATGAAAATGAAAGAAATAATGGATGGAGCGAGTGAATCCATCATGTGGGCCAAAAAAAGAAAGTCTGGAAAGAACTTTACCTCTCCGCTTGAACCTACAGACAGATTAGAAATAAAACTCGGAATGTTACAAGATGTTCTTTGTACATTACGAATCCATCACAGCATTAAAATATCCAATTATCACCACCCCATCCCATGATCCCTACAGTTACATCGGCACCCCCGCACTCAGCAACGTCAGTTTTATCATTTGTGCAGAACTTTATATATATATATAGCGCTCATTATCAGCTGGCAGGTGATAATTGAGATTCATGGCGCAAGAGTCTGTCATGCTTGTGATCTTGTTTCAGGAGTATAAATAAGAGCGGCACGAATTTAGCGTAAAACGTGCTAATCAACAGTAAATGTTAAGCAAGTGTTTTGAGGTTTGTTGGATTGCAGCGTTAAACTCTTGGTTTAGCACATGGATGCATGAAAACAAGCCAGAAAATGACTGAAGGCAGAGGCAGATTATATCTGATGAATGACAAATACATTAGAAAGTTTTAATTAAACAGCTAAAATGTTCTGATCCTTTTGATTTTCTTGTGCAACTTTGTGCTCTAGTCTTTGTATTGTCGTTGCTTTATGCCATGAAGCAAAATAGCACAGCAACACCATAAAGTTTATGGTGTCGCTGTTCTCTTTTGCGTCCTTTGATTCATTATTCCACATTTTCTTTGCAAATTTGGGATTTCGCTCTGCACCTGAGGGCCGTCATAAATAACACCAGCCTGAACCAAAAAAAACATCATAGTATCAAGACAGGCTGCTTTTCACGACGCATGACGCCGCATTAAGGCGTTTCAAGTCGTTCTCTTCTCGCTGCGAGGCCATATGACAACATTTCGCAGCTAAAATACTTTATGCTGTTATTCTCTGCGCGGCTTGTCACAAAATTCACTGTGTAGAATGCCCTTAACATCAGCACTCACACATTTCTGTCATCCACAGCTGTTAACAAGATTCTAGAATAACAACAGCCTTGAGGTGTTTACGGTGTAGTGTCTTCAATTATCAGGAGAGCTACCTGCCAGGTTGTGTCTAATTCCTTGCAAGGCGAGAGTGTACACTAACAAGTGTGTTTATTCCTGTCAGCTGTTTTCCTGCCCAAAGGAAAGCACAAACTTAAGTTCACCTGTTCCTTGTTAATAGCTTTTATTTATTTGACATTTATTTAACGGAGGCTGGATTGTTTTCCCAATTTATCCATTATATAAGATGTGTGTTTTCTTCGTCCCAGTTTTTTTTTCCTTCTGTGTAGGCTGATTTCTAATTGACTGGAGGCTCTGGGTTTGTGAACTTTAAGAAATGCATTTTATTGTCTCTTTCCATGCTTCGAAACATGATCGGCTCCCCGTGCACAAAATAGGAATTAAAACCCGATTTCGCACTTCCCGTGTAAATTTCATTTCGTATTACAATTAGGATTTTTTTTTTTTTTTTAAAAACCTTTGTGACTTACATTGTTGCCACCTTGTTCTGATTAAATGAGTCACAGAGCATTGGTCCTCGGCCAATTTCCTATTGGATGCAATGCATTTGATGGAAGGCATCTGTCTCCTCTTGCCATTCTGCTCCTGTGCTGCACTCTGCCAGGTGTTAAGCATGAAGCCTCAGACTCCTGCAGCACAAAAATGTGTATACAGGACACCAATTTAAGCATGATAATGTGCAGTAATTAAAAAACCAAACAGCTTTAAATATAAAACAATTCACTGTGTAAAAGGGGGATTGTTACAATTGTTTCCATTATAAGTGTTTTTTGGAAAGTGGTTATTTTTGTTAAAAAAAACATCATATACACAAGATTTAATTAAATTGCAGGTATAATCGCTGTTCATTTGAATAAATAAATGCATAATGCTTCGAACAGTGGTTATAAGAAGAACTTTTACTTTACAGCAATAAGCCACGACAGAAGTGACAAACAGTATAATCTAGTGTTCTGTTTTTTTTTAATATATCCTAATTCAGTAATTATAATAAAGATATTTGTTGTCATAGTTAATTACATTACCTCATTACCGCCAATTGATTGGATTACACTGCAGGTGCTGTTTTTCCTGAGCTTTGAAAATCCAGTTTTACTCACTGTGCTCCTGCAATAACCTGAAAAACAATCTAAGGCTTGATTCATTTTTCAAGTATTTAATTTCACCTCATTTTTACTTCCAGCTGAAGTTTACCAGATTGCTTTTTTTTTCTAAAATGATTGTAAATTATTTTGCTAACATTTAATATTTTATTGCTGTCTGAGTTTCTTATTTGTGTGCCTGCATCTTTTATTTTCTTACTCGGCTGTATTGCAAATTAGGCCGTCAAATGTCAATGTACTCCAAGTTTAAATAAGTTTTGAATGAATAACTCTGATCCTGATCATTAACGGTGAGACGCTTGATTGGTATTTATTTAATCCGAAAAAAATAAATAAATGATATAACAGGGAGGTTGAAAAGTAAATAAATGGATAAATAGATAAATAATGTGTCATTAGTAAGTGTTATGGCTGCAGCTTTTAGTAATATAGTTCAGTTCAAATTCCCTCAGGTTCACAAGAATCATTGTTCAGAGGTTTAAAATATGCTTGGATGATTTTGTAATGTAACATTAAAACACTGCAACGGTTCAGTTGCCGCTGGTTGAACCGTTAGGATGCTGGTTCAGCAGCATGTACTAATTGCGTACGTGTTCAGTGAGCCTGTCTGTTACTGAGAGAATATGCTGGGGAGCTATGAAATCAGTATGTGTGCACTTACCCAGACAGGAGATCTCATTAGGTACCTTTAAAACCTATGTCTGATTAGGTCAATTATGTGTGATTGAACAACATTAAGAAATCAGATGTGTCATTAAAACAAGTTAGAAAATAACTCTCAACAAGCAGGTGCATACTCTGGATTTAGAGAATGGTCATCGAGAAGGTTTTTTTCATGTCAACAAGACAGTAATGATCATCTTTTATTAGGAAAGATGAGCCCTGAGGTTTGGCGAGGGCAGCTATCATTTGTAGCTCTCAGTTGATAGTGAAGCAATTATCACAAGTTAATTTATTAAGCCTGCAATGCTGCTGAGTAGAGAGCTTCAGGCACAAGTACAAGAACTACATGAGTGATGTGTCAAACTGGTTAGTGTGCTGGTGCAGCAGTTTAAATTAGAATTCCTGTCAGAGGCAAAAGTGTTACGTCAGAGACAGTTACAGTCATCTATAGAAAATGTAGGCGTTGCCAGGTCAGAGATGAAACTAGGGAAGCCTTCGAACAAAGCCTGCTGAAATTCTTCATCTTCTGTGTTTCCAGTTGTACCACTGCTTAGCTGCCTCCAACAAATGCAATGTTTTCTTTCTAAATATGTGACAGTGACATATTCTATTGTAATCTTCTGTTATAAGATTTTAAAAGCTAAAAACAATAGTAACAATATAATTCACTGAAAAATGGATGGTGCGATCTGTGCTCGCACAAGGCCAGTATTTGTTTATAAATGGGGACACCATCTGTTGTGTTTTTGGTCCCTCTCTTATTAAAGGTAACACGTCAAGGTTCATGTTTACCACTCTGTCATCCCATTGATTTCATTTTGGGCTGGAATTGCAAAGTTCATCTCTGGCTATGAGAATATTTTTTCTCCACTGCTTTATTTCTCAGCTTATAGATATGAGAGAGCATCCCCCTCCTTTGAAAGCACCTCTGAATGCTGCAACATGCATCACACAGTAAGGTGAGGTAAACAACTATGGCTTCAGGGGACGTGACTTAACACAGCTGACAACGTGACTGGCTTATTCTGCGACTACAGTCAGATTTAGATACTGGCTTATCAACCTCACATCTGCACTTTTCTCTTTCACTTCAGTTACCAGTGTTTTTTTTGTTTGTTTTTTTTTTATCTTAGTAGGGTTTTTCTTAGATACTTACCAAATGTTCAACAGTTCAGAGGACCCACAGCATTTATAGGTTTTGAAAACAACCATATGATTTTATGCACACTGAACAGATGCTGACTTTATCTCAGTTACACGAAATGCATGTCAACAGTGGTTTACAAAATGTACCTCTGCTAGCCTGCAGTAACCAATAAAACCACACTTTATTTATTTTTTGTTATAAAATGTATTATAAAGTGCATTTGTTAAAAAGCTATTGCAATGTAGACATTGAACGAATAAAAATAAACCAGTTTTGCATCATTACTGAAGTTTGGCGTCTTGAGCATATTAAAAAAAGTATGATATTTGTTGCATTTGACAGATCTATCCTGTGTCTGTCACACAGTTCATAGAGTTCCCTCTTCTTGCCAAAGCCTGCAACCTAGGATGATGTAAACTGTTCGCAAATTTTAATAACAACTCACTCAGACACACTGCTGCTGCGATGACAGCACTTTATGAACGCACTCTTAATACAATTTTCCTAAGGAGCAAGTCTGTTTTTTTGTGTCAATGGCTGTTCAGTAATTTACTGGCATCAATCGCTGTGTATGGGCTGACGTGGGAGGAGAGGTGCAGTTAAGGCTGTGTTTATGCAAATCAGGCATTACTGTGGAATTTTGGTGTCTATTTTGGCACAGAAATGTTTTGCCTGAAAAAAATTGCTCAGACCATCCCTTCCTGTAAAGGTAGGGGGGTTGGTGCACAGTCTTCCAAGGAGGTGCCTCATTGGAAGCGTGTCTGCTTGGTTACAATGGCTATCATCAAAACAATGCATACAGTATTTCCTATGAGTCGAAGTGACCATATCTTTAAATAAAGTTTTCAGAAAGGCCAAATCAGTCACAGACAGAACATTTTGTGTGCTGCATACATGTTTCAGATTGTTTATGTTTGGCATTCCAGCCGTTTGGATGATACATTACATTGCAGCCCGCAGAGAGTCTGTGAATTTTTCATGACATGTTGTGTTTTACACAACATTGCGAGACAATATGGATATCACACTGACTTCACAGAGGAGAAAATATAGCACATAAGGCACCGAGAGGAGAGGCTGCATGAACCAAACTGAGAGATGGCAAACACATAGGAAAAATAGATGTACATTCATCGTGACTGATTGTGTCATGAGTAAATCTTAACATTCAGCAATGATTCAACATCAAATTTTCCAAAATATTTATTTAAACACAGCCTTTTTGAAACCATGATTTTGATTTCATTTACAGTGTGGCATCTACCATCTTAACTGCTCTCTAAAGGGATACTGATAAAAGGAGGTGCTAGTGGGAAGGTGCATCTTTTGTGGTGATGGAGGTTGGTATTGAAAGGTTGTTTGAGACAGCTATGTGAGTAATGCTGTTTAGTTTGCGCTAAATAGCAAAACTACACGGAGTTCACACAATGAGACAGCAATGTATTACCTGATAGTCCAACCTGTGCACCTCCAAATCCCTCAAAGCTTTCAGTAGGGACTGTGGAGAACAGCAGGATCCTTGGGGGGAACGAGGGGCTCTGTGCATTACTGACCACCTCCTGCGGTCAGGGATTACCGCCTGTTGAAGGCTAACTTCTACTTAGCCCTTCTTCTCACATCACTGACACGGTTCCAATACTGCAGTTCTCAAGCATCCAGGCAAATAGGGAACAGTTGTATTTAGTGCATGGGTAACCTCTTCTCAATGTTCTTTCACATCATAGGCCTTTGGGAGCCTGCTTGCTTTACTGTAGATGTGGTCATGGTGACTCTGAACAGCATACAAAAGTAGTTTCCTTTGAGGTTAAATTTTTGCTGTTGAAGCCTCTCTGCGTCAGCCACGGTACCACAACCGGCATTCGTGCTGCACCTTTAAAGTTGTTGATTTGATTGGCTCTTATTGAAGACTGCCCCAACTCCACCTGCACATAATGCATTCCTCCCACTAATATGTAGTCAGCTACAGGCTTGTCCCCAATTTGCACAGTGTGATGCCGGGTTTACACTGACACTGATGGTCAGGAAAATTGCAAAAGTTTATTGGTCACACCTTATGCACCAGGAGTTTACACTTGTGGCTGCTCCTTCAACATATTTCAGGAAAATAGGGCCAATACAATTATTGCAGGCCAAGAAAGAAGAAAAATGCACACACACACACACAACCTTCAGCCACTGGAGTTGGTGATTCTGTGGGTTGGACAGATAGAGCGGCATACTCTTCTTGAATCTCTGTCATAATGGCAGCAGAGGCTAGAGTCGTTGGAATATATTCTCTTCTCTGGATTAGTCAGGACACCACCCTGTGAACCTGACAGATTCCTGGATGCCAGTAAATAAGGCACTGGGTGGCTTATCTGGAGACAGCACAGTGATACAGTGTTTAAGCAGTGCATGACCTTTTCATCAATACCTTTGACAGAAAGCATCAACTGCCCCTTGTGGCTTGAACACCTCCTGCCAACCTACCACCAACAAGGGCAGCACCCTGTAGTGACCAGATTCCTCAGTAACGCCAGAATGCCAGTACAGCTCGGGTTGGGATCTCAACAATGACGAGAAAAAGGTCATGAACTGAGCTGAGCTACAACAACAGTTCAGTGTAGGGAAGAGAACAGGGACATTTTCTTGCATACAGAGTGGGGAAAGTGGGAATACAAACTACCTTCTTATTAGTAACTGAGCAAGTACAGTATGTATCTTTGTGACTTAGTTGTACTGCTTGGATTTGTTGATTCACGGCCGAGAGCAAAACAGTTGCCATGCAACTTATCCCTAAACTGACCTACACATCGTTTCTGGATGTTGACATTTCTTTAGGTTTATTTTTATTTAGTAGTCTGTAATCTTGCAGAGTTTCTCAAGTGAAAAGCTTAGCAGAGTATGGTATATATACAGTATATGCCTGCCAAGGAAATTTCAGTATGTGAAGTACCTATTACATTGGCTGCTTCACTTATATTGCATTTAAACCATATTATCTTAAAAGCTTTCCCTCAGTTTCTTTTTGTAAGACCTATCCGTTTAGTTCAAATCACAGACTGGATGACAACAAAAGGAATGAGCCCAGGGGAACCAAACAACCATTTATGCCTTTCAAATTAAATGTTTTTCCCTTTACAAATATGTTCTTCATTCCTCCTTTTGCTCTCAAAGTTCTGAAATTCTAACCTTGCAATATACTGTTGCAGTGCAGATGTACAAACAAGAAAGCAAATTGAAAGCTGCATTTAAATACCTGTTTATAGTGGTTGTGTAGAAAACATAGTCTAATGACAGAATTTAATAATTCCAAAAATTATCAAACTGTAAAACCTTTCTGTGTACATATAAATTTTTTTGAGTTACATTGTTGTCAATATTTTATGCTGTCAATGTTTTATATAAAATTATATTGTTGTTTTAAAAAGTCATGGTGTTTTATGTGCATGTGTTTAAAACTGTGTAGTATAAAATACACATACAGTGATGAAACCATGACAGAGGAATGTCCAGGTGGTACATCACTACAGAAACCTGGGTTCAATTCCTGGCAGCGGTTCCCCTGGCTTGAACAGGCACTCCAACGAACACAGCTGCCAGTGTTGACTGGTGGGAATCCAGTGAGGGATCATGTCCAGCATTTTGCATTAGGAGCTCCTAGTAAAGGGTTGAAATTGAAACTTTTTTTTTCTGTTACAATGCAGGAAAGCAGAGTAAATGATTCTGGATAACTGTGGCTTGGAGAAAAGCTTAGATTCACACTAACAATATCACCAGTCTCAAAGAAGACAGCACTAGATTTTCCAACAAGCTTAGAATAAAAGACTTACCGTTACTCAGTGCCATAGTGCTTTTCTGTGGCATTCTCAGTCTTTCTCTTGCATGACACCCAATTCCCAGGCTATCTGGACTGTCTCTACCTCCATCAAGCATAGTGTTATCAAGTTATATTAGTAATAAAAATAATCCCTATCAATATAACCAATGATCTTTAGCTGGATTGTTTAAAAAAAAAAAAAAGCGTATCTAACTTAGTTTGGTTGACCATTACTCTTTAATTTATAATGCTGCTGAGTGGGTGGATATGTAAAGGAAGTTTTCTTATACTAGCATATTTCATATGGTGATGACAAACAGCTGTATATTCCTCTGCCCTCTGATAGTCCAAATCCCATAAGCAATCTTAGAATATGTATTGGCAAAATCAAAGGTTGTTTGTCTAAAAATGCAGCTGAATAGTAATATGATGGAAATACTGTTAGTACATACTCAAAAACAGAGACAGGAACATATTTGCATTTAGAGTCACTATTTGTAAAATAGGTCACCAACCTTGGAGTCATATGCCAGTAACATAACTAGGACAGCTTTTCATCACTCTCAGATCACTACATCAAAAATATATCAAATTTTGTAAAACAAAAACAAAAAAAGAAAAAAACTTCTCTGGCATATTGAACTAATGTTCTTGCTGCTGGATTTCCCAAACAGATAATTGCAAAGTTGCAGCTCATTTCAATCTCTTGCGCATAATACTTGGACATGCACAATAAAACGGTTCCTAAATTTCTTCAGTGGCTCCTAATACAACAGAGAATTAACTTTAGATTTTCGTAAATCATCTAAAAAGGACTTGATGATCTTCAAAGAAAGGTTTTTAGCAACATTTGTCCTCTTCTGTGGAACAAACTATTACATTACCTGAGATCAGTCACTGCTGTTTCTATATATTAAAAGAAAACTTAAGGCCTGCCTGTTTTCTCAAGTTACGACAAGCCAGTTTCATCATAATAATAATAATGTTGTTTTTTTTGTAAAGCACTTTTCAAAACCAGTAACAAAAATTATTCATTCATAGCAAGCAACCAAAACAGTGATATAGAAAACATGAATAAAAAAGAAGTTATGAAAGTAATAATAATAAATATATAACTGAAAAAAACAAGTTGTCACACATAAGAAAACCAATAAACTTGCTTGGAGGATAAGCAATAGAAATGAGTTTTCAGAAGTGATCTTTAAAAAAAAAGATTGTGATTTGTTAGGTCTGAGCTCCTCAGGCAAATCCTCCCAGAGTTTAGGTGCCCTGACAGCAAAAGCACAGCCCTCTCTAGTCTTTAATCCCAGCAACAGCTTGCAAGTTCCTTTCTGAGGCTGCACACAGGCTGATGGATGTGTATGTGTGGTTATATTATGAAAAAAATATTTAAAGAAAATGTTCTGTTTTGTTTTTGTTTCTTTGAAATGACCAGAAACACTTATCCACTGTTGGTCGGTGTACTTTGATAGTCCACTCTTGGGAATGTAGGTATGAGTGTGTGTGTGGGTGGGGAAGGGGTGTTTGGAGGGTCAGGAGACTTAAAAATAATGAATGCAATCTTAAAATCAATCCAAAAAATAATTGGATAGCCGGTGTAGTGATGCTAAAAGTGGCACGATCGAGTCTAGCATCAACATTCTGTACTATCTATTGTTGAGTTCTGATTTGAAAAGACGATTGCAGAAGTCCGGTTGTAATGAGACAAAGGCATGTGGAGCAGTTTTTGCATTTTCATAGCATTTTCAATGCTATGAAAATAAATGCAGTTTATTTTCATAGCATGCAGTTTCAAAAATGCAGTTTTTGCATTTTCATACTCTAAAACTGGTCGAATCCCGTAAATATTGTTTTAGATCATAAAAACAGGATGAGACAAGCTTGATGTTGTGGCCAAAATGAGAATAAATAAATAAAATCACACCCAAGTTTTTTGCTTGATGTTTGTGGCAATGGCTCCGCGGTATGGCTTGATCTGTGAATGCAGGCTTTCTGGTCCAACAAGTGTCACAGTTTTATCAAAATTTTAATGCGGAACATTTTCTGACATCCAGTCCTTAATGCCTGTTAAACATTTTACTAGACAGGAAAGATGAGACGCATTATTTGGGTGTATGGAAAGATATTACTGGGAATGATCTGTGAAGCAATGAAAAGTGACACAGTGTCTAGAATGTGACCAAGAAGAAGCATATGGAAAGAAAACAAGATTAGGACAAAAACCAAACCTTGAGGGACACAAGATTTCTTCACTGAGTCTGAGAACAATGGTTTATGTGCTATGATTACTTCAAAAACCTGATTGGAATTTATCTAAAATATACTCACCTATGAAAACTGTCTTTTCAAAGATTAGTAGTTTGGAAACTGTTCTGTAGTTACTGTAGACAGAAGTGTCAAGGTCAAGTTTCTTTTAAGTTTGGATACTGACAGTCTTGAGGTATACATTGACACACCCAGTGAGAAGGGAAGAGCTGACTATTTCGAGCAGACAGCAGGCATCTCAAACTTTTTCTAACAATTTTGAAGTCAAGACATGAGAGGACATTTAGTTTGGACTTGTAAAAGTCATGTCATTTGACATATCAAAACTTCAGTGTTGTACACTCCACCACAACAGTCCTTTAATCAATGTCTCTTGGATTTTACCTTATAGTATATGTCAAACTGATATATTTTTAAGTTGATACACTGAAGATTAACAGTTTTACTCTGTTGCTCGTACCAGGACCTCTTTTAGCCATTTGAGTGCTACAATGACAAAAGCAGGGAATGAATAAGTGGATAAAAAGAGGGATAGACCGGTTCAGTCTTTATGATAGGGAAATAAAAGCTGATTCTGGTGATGATGAAAGCCACTTTCTGTGTACAGATCCTTGAACTACATTAGTCCATGTGGTGCATTCAGAAAACAGTTAAATGCAATGTCAGACAAAGAACTGTTTGGCCGGGGAGGAAATCTTGGTTTTCAGCAAATCTGAGAGGAAAATGCTCACAATGAGAGTTTTTTTTTTTTTTGTAGAACCAAAGGCAGTATTGCGTTATACACTGACTATGCCAGGATGGTAAAACTAGGTGGACTGCTTTAC
>OMNN01027821.1:24654-38046 GCA_900302755.1 Chromis chromis
GGGATGCAAATGATTTGGCTGGGGATGATTCTACTTCATATCTGTCACTATTAATCATTTACACCAAAGACAAATTGCTATGTTCATTCTACTTGAAGCAAGCTGCTATACTCATTACAGGAAATGCAAAAGCAAATCCATTTAAGTTCCCACAATGAGTGCCCGCGACAGAAATTTACGATGCTTGTAATGAATGGATGCCTTGTAGTGAGGTAAACCTGGAACAATGATAAGGTGGCAATATGCAATTGTTATTATGGCCTGCCAACAATGCATTTGGTGCCAGATCTCAGCTTACCACAATGGTAAAGGGGCAATACAATTTAAAATTTAAAATGTTTTTTTTTTGGATAAGTTTAGCATGTTTATATTATAATAATTGCACTTAAATAATAAAAAATAACTTCCCCTTGCTCAATGTTGCATCAAAAATGAACTTGAACTACGAATTCATACAAAACTTTTTTCTTTGAGAACGCATTATCACCATCTGCATATTACAGTGCCTCTGTTTTTAACTTAGCTAGGGGAATGCTGTACATTTCCTCACATTCACAATTATGCCTGTACTAACAACATGTGCATGGTGAGCATGGTTTATTAAGCAGCTAGTGGGTCACTTAAGTGAAATAAATTATACAAGAAATAAGAGTTACTCTTGAGTCCAAGTACAGCTCAATGACTGAACCAGCTTTAAGTGTGTTGCCTAGGCAGCAAAGTATCACAGAAGCTTTTACTTTTTCATTTTCTCCATTTTTTTTTTTTTCTCTCTGCAGGATATTACAAAAGACACCTCCAGCCGCAGCCTTCTTAGAGGGCAGCAAGTTCTAATATCCCTTTTGTATTACATATTGGCATTTGCAGTCTATATACTGATATTACAGTTTTCTTGTTAATGTTAATAAATCTGGGGGGTGAGTTCACTGTTCAGTAGTACTCCATCTTCTTTCTTATCTTGGTTACTTTGAGCCACTGATGATTTGATAGGCTTAACTCTGCTGTCACACTCCTGTATTTCTCCTTCCCTCCCTTTCACTCCTGACTGGTAAAACCTAAGAAGAGGGACCAAAGCTTGTTGTTTCCACTTGCTAATCTGACACAGAGTCGGGTTGTGTAAAAAAAAAAGGAATGTCTGTGTGGTAATCTGTGATCTATGCGACCACTGTGGCTTCCACGTGTACAGCGCAGAGAAATTCTCACAGTAGAGGAGCCTGGATGGTCTTAAAACTGCTAGAGAAGCCAATGAACATGATTCTCACAGCGCCTCTCCTAGTGGAGTAATGCAAAGTAGCAGGTGGACGACTACGTCACTGTTCCCATTGCGAACCTGATATATGAACTGGAGGGGTTCCAAATGGTCTCTCACAAGGGATCTGTCTTGCTGTCATTTAGAACCCAATTCTTCGCCACTGGGGCCGGGCAAGATGTTTTTTCACATTTTCATCAGCACCCGCTGCAGTCTCACTGGCAGGTTGAAGATGTGCTGGAAGGCCTCCCTGAGGTGGTTGGCACACACCTTGAAAACACTTTGGCTGATGCTATGGGGGCCTTCAGCTTTGCCTCAATTCCCCCATCCGCTGATCAGCTGTTATGGGCTGCCCAGAGATAAGGGTTGGAGTCCCTGCTGATAATGGGGGGTACTTTTCTCGGATCAGGGGACAATGGCAGAGGCAGGTAGATTTAAATGGATTTATAGCATAATTCACTGATAACATTCACTGTTTTTTTATAGGAAAGAGGAAGTGACAAAAACACAACCTTTTAAGAGGCTACCTCTTAAAATACAGTTAAATATAGTAATAAAAGGATTAACAGTTTTCATTAAAAATTAATATAGGAGGTTGAAACATTGCAAATGATACTCTCTAAAAGAGCAACAACTATGTACAACACGTACAAATATGAGACCATATAGAAAATTGGTATGTAATCCCTATATGACTTACAAGCTACTCTTCTTCTTTTCACACATGTATGAAAAACACATATACATGCACACAGATGTGATGAAAACAAATAAGTCCTCCATCTGATGCAAAGCTGTCTCACACAAGCAAACAAATAAACATGCTGCTCTTATTTCCAGTGCCATCAGGCACTCTTGATGCGTGCTCCATGGAAGAGGAAGCGCATACTGCAGCTCTTTGATAACACTTCAGAACAAACCTTTGCCAACTCTCATAGACAAATGTGGGTGTGCTCCTTTTCTGTCACTGACAGTTGACAACGGCTCATTTTCAGACCACTTAAATGAATATTTTACGGATTCTGTTTCCATTTATATGGTGACATTCCCTACACAGAACAGTTTTATGGGCGTTTCATGTGGCAGACGGGAACTTGGCATATTTTGCATATAGTGTTTTCTGATATTTGCTAAAGTGGATGGGGGGGGGAATTCCTGGCATTTCATGCGGCGCTGACACCATGGCACATCCGCAGCAAGGCTCTTAAGCTGCAACTGCAGTAGGTGGTGACAGATATGTGCAATGACCTATCAAGAAAACTCCCACAGCTACATTTTCTTTTCAGACTGCAAAGTGAAATACAAGAGTGAGTCGGAGTGTTTTGGGCATGTGCAAACCTCAGCACTAAGTTGACTTGATGGACAGAAACAACAGAACCATAAGTTAAAATATATAATAGATGACATCCTGACTTTGCATGCTTCAAGAAGCTACAATCAAAGCAAAACCCATATGTCAACTCAAAGGAGAATTTTCGCTGAAAGTTGTCACTTCTCTATGGGATACATTCTCATTTAATCAAATTGGGAAACCAAATCTTTGGTTTACATTGCTGAGACTTTCCAAATCAAGTTTCCAAAACAATATGGATGTCATATCTCTACCCACCTCTCCCTAGGCATCTGGTGGTTGGGATTGTGGTGACAACGGATGCTGAGACCAAAGAGCTTGCGGGCGGTGCGCTGGATCTTGAGGCGCTGGATCTCCAGGGAGCTCTGAAGGAGCCTGTAGCGGGACTGCAGGTCCCAGTCACTGCCCCACAGAAGGTGCACACTGCTGATGGGCAGGAAATGAGTGGAGGGCAGCCTCTTCAGGAAAGACTTGAACTCATCTAGATGGCAGAGAGGGATGGGGTGAGTAACCAGTTTGCAAAACAGAAAGGGGAAAAGAAGCACAAGAGTATGTTTTGTATTGGTATTTACTGTATATACACACAGTATGTGTATGTTATAACCACACAATGAAGCAATCTCACAATGAGGTTAAATTAGGTAGCTAAAATTGTTACTAGAAAAGAAGATGCATTTTTCATGGTTTATGGTGCATTTCTGTATTTTTCTTCAAAGGTTGCTATTAATATGCTGATTGATGCCTTTGGTTTACTTTTTTGGTTTGCTTCTGTTGTGATATTTGTGGGGAAAATGCACTGCAGTAAACACCCTCTCACTCTGTGCTCTCAGAAGCCTCCTCAAGATTACTGCCCCAACAAATTTGTTCCAACCAGTGGTGATGATTGTCCTTGTGTCCCTCTTGCTGCCTCCGAAAATTCTTGCTTGTCTCTTCTCCCAGACAACTGCTGTTTTCAACACCACCTTCAATTTTTAGCAACAATGGGGCATGAAGATGTTACTAAAAACTCCTGCAGCGAATACACAGGGGCAAGAAATCTTTCATTTGGTGTGCTAATTAAGAAAAATACGGCATCAAATACCTCAGAGTAGCTCATTGCTAGGCCCAAAAATAAATTTAGCTTGCCATTATAAATAATAGAATACACATTTTAATTTCTAAAAAGGTCTCCTTATGTCAGTATTTAAGCCTCAGTAGCAAAAAACAAAACAAAAATAGCAATATGAGAAATTTGTGTTTATACTGTCATAGTGTATGTAAAAACAGGCAATGCATAAAACTACCTGTGCTAAATAACATGTGTTGCACTAGAATGGGGTGCATAAATATCCTTGGAGACAATGCAAGTCTTTTCTCCACACAACTCTTGAAAGAACGCTTCCTCATATTCAAGAGGTGCACCTGTACAGCATGCCAGTATCCTCCTACAGCCCTCCCCAAGACAGTTTAACAGCATTAACCACAGACTTGAGAGCTCTTTTTCAGTCGCAGCCGTGAAATGTCAGAATTTCCCCCACCCTCCTCCCAGGCATGTCAGAGCTCCCGTCCCCCTTTTTTCTTCAAAGAAGCCAGATTCCTTCTCCTCCCCTGTTTTGAACTTGCTATATTCCTCCACCCAGCTTTCACCCAGATGCCTGGTACCTCCATTGCCCTTTTGCTAGGAAAAAAAACAACAACAACGGGTGTTTGCCGCACCTAGTTTTTTCGACTTATCTGGTCCCTTCACCAAAAAAGACCTCCATTATCAAGTCACTACCCAATGCCAGTTCAATAGTAGCCAAGTCCTTTTATGCAAGCCTCAAAACCACCAAGGATCCCCTCCTTGATACAGCTTCCAAAGAGTCCATATAGTCCCTTGAGTGACTCTTATCTGAAGTCACCCAGCACACCTTATCTGGAAGATTAGACCCCTCACAATGTAGCCTTGCTTTAGCCCTTGTGCCATTACATCTCACTTTGTAGCCCCTTATCAATATTTCATCCAACCCAACGTTTATCAACCTACCAGGTTTATGCTACCTTAAAAGAGATGAAAAACATTCCATATCTGCATCAGAGAAAATGCAATCCAGGCTAATCAGAAAAAATATCTAGTGCTCTTGGAGCAGGTAGTAGATTTCCCAGATGATCAGTAATTAATCGTAAGAAAGGCAAAGTGATAGAAAATAACAGCACATGTAGAATTCCCATCTTGCTTTTAAAAGACGACTGGTTAGGCCAAAATAAATCCCCCAAAAGACGAGGGAGCCTCTGTAGAAAAAGTTCTGTACATAATTGCTATGAGCGGAAAGGAAAATGTTTTGACAGGATATATATCTGATTTGTTTTCCAATATACTTTGACATTAGTGGATACTTGCCCAGTAAGAACTTACTAAGCCCCAGAAGGGTCACTGTGGAATTTGTTTATTTATTTCTTAGATTTTTAGTCTCCACGCATTACTTTTGCATCCTAGGAACCAGATTTGTTTTCTTTCACAATACTTTTGCATTACCTTGCAATAAAACCACACGCTCCCTTGCAATAAGTTGCGCATTAGCTTGCATTAAGGTTTCGCCTTCAGTCACAATAACGCTTTGCATTCCCTCTTATCCATACAGAAGGGCTGAGCTGGTTCCTTGATATAGTGTTATATAGTCGACCGCTGCTGGTTGTGGCCGCAGCGCTACTGGGCATACCCACCAGCTGCACAGCGGCAATCACTGCAGCTAGACGGATAACTAGATTAGCTAGTTTACCCATGAGTGCCCTCACCGACTGCTGCCAGGGCTGACTGAGACTGTGATTATTACTATAGCCATAATATGACATGTCACCGTGACTGCGGCCATGCCCGTGTGTTCATTGTGATGATTATGGCCGAGACACATTAGTTCATAAGGGGGGTGACACTAACTGCATGCAGCGGTTCATTGTGTACAGTTGTTTGTGAAGGTTATGCATTGTATTGAAGCTAATGTATTCCTGCTCTCCTGTTGTGCATTGGTGACACATCTTCCATATCTGATAAAAGCATTGACGGTTCAAATCCCTGTGGCACAAGGAAGCTTTCTTGACTAATTTTAATAGAAGCCAACAGTACCATAGATATATCCACAGAATTACATTCACCCACAAACGCAGCCGTAGTCAGAGCAACAGCCGTATCAACAGACACAGCCAGGCCGAGCAGCTGCAGCTGGGCCCACAGCACTGACTTTATCACTTTGTCACAACTCTGCCTTTTCGAAAGGAGCACTGAGCAATAAATGCGTCGTGTAAAGTGTATGATCATCACTTTTCTGTAGTGCCTGCAGGACTCTTCCCTAAACTGGCAGTGCTATAACACACCGACTGTTCATTTGGATAAGGGGGGCAATGCCAGAGATGCTGCAATTCAAAACTATTTCAGTAAATGGAATGGAATGTGATATCACAAAGTAATACAAAAAAAAGCAATGTCAGTCTGGTTCTTCTGCAGCACATCTCTCTGGGGTGATTACAGTTCATTTTAGTTTTTATTATGTCGGGGTAAGATCTTTGTAATAATTCATTTACTAGGATGGTGTTGCATTCACTAACAATTAAACTGCACGTCCACCATTTAGTTTAACAGTCTGTGGCTAATCCAATGTCATTGGATGTCATGTCATTGACAGAAAATATTCCCTGTAATTGAAGTTACATACAGTAAACTATACAATCTGTCTTTACAGTTTGATAGTATATTTTAATGGCTGTGACTCAGCTCTTAAGTGGAAATCAGGAAAAAAGGAGTGTTTTCCCGTTTTCAAGGCCTAATACAGAGATAAGTTTGGTCAAAAGTACCCTCAGACCTGCTTACTCTGGAAAACCTATTTTAGTTCTTCTTTTGGTGTGGTTGGCATTTTTTTCTTCAGGCAATTTATATATTTACATAGTAAATTCCTTCTTCCCCCTTTTTTGGCCTCTTCTGGTGTATTTTCCAAATCCTCTTAAAAGATGCACTGCACTCAGTGACCTTCATGGCTAACATTAACTTTCTCCTGTGGTACATAAATATATTTATCTGTTGCTGGCAGGTTTTATTGGGACACTTTTATATCATATCAATAATAGATACACACTGCGCCTTGCTATTCAACAACGAGGCACTCGCACTGCTTTTCCCTCCACTGTGTCCAAAATTCTACAGTCCCACTCGTGTTTGCATTTGCATTCACTGAAAACGGATACACTTGTTTGGGACAGATTATTATTTAACATAATCATATGATAGTTGTTGAATTTGCTGACATTCATTCCTCTTGAAGAGCAAACCTTCATAACTATCTTGCAAATAGGTTTCTCACTAGTGCATTCCAAAAAATAGGCCATATGAGTGTATGAGAGTGTATGAGATTTAAAACAGTTGGCTGAGTTTGAAGACATATCACCATTACAGGCTGCCCCTCCATGCATCTTTAGTTTTTGCAGCCATATGAAAATTCCATGCTGCTTTAAAAAACATCTTGCAGTGAGCTTCGATACATTTTATTATTATATTTGTTGATTTGGTAGTGAGCAAGATTGGCTATAGCTGACAAAATTAGGGACAATAAGAGGTTACCTTAAAATTGGAGTCTGTGATTCTGGAGAAAGATGTTGATACTAGTTAGCATATTTAGCTATTAAGATATTGATGAAGGTCTCCCCTTGCCTGGGACACATTGGGACAGCGTGGAATTTTTTATTATTATTTTTTTTAGCACACACAGAAAAAAGCTATCAGCTATCACACCATAAGAAGATATTCTCTGAATTTGACGAAAAATGTATTGGAGTAGAATTGTATCATCTAACTTTAACTGTCTGATGTCTAAAATAATAATAATAATGTGCACTACAGAATTAGGAAAGCTTAAAAAAAGAAAACGATACAGGGTAATTTGAAATCCCAAATTGGTACCCAGAATTTACTCTCCTTACATAATTATCATAGTGAATTAAACTTTGAGGATTTCCCAGCTTACCAGAGTTTTCAAAGTCTTTATAAGAGGATGCCCACGACTCAGACATCCCCAGCAGGGTGTTCTCCATGATCTGGATGTCGGTGATGGGACAGTTGCATTGGGGATACTCCTCGGCACACTGACAGATGCACTGGTTGTTATGGCACACGTACTCCCCTTCGCCATTGCACATAATGTAGCTCAGAGCTGACTGGACGAACTTCTCCTGCAGGTACTCTGGGAAAATGACCTGTAGACCTGAAACACAAAATACAATTTAAGAAAAAAATAAATATAAAGTATTCTGTGTTCAATTTTCTTCATGCTTGAAATCAATAAAAGAATTGGACATACAATCTCAAAGCAAGAAAGAATGTGCAGAAGTCCAGAAAGCGAACTTCTTCACCATCTTGTATTTAAATATATGCATGTATTCAGAGAATTGCTGTTGCTGTCAATGCATGATAGACATATGGTGTTTCTTCCCTGATATAGCAAACACATATGTGCGAATAACATTAGCAGAATGGGAAAAGTGGCAATGAAATGGCTGACTGCCCTACCAAGATTGCTTTGTGTTATAAGCACTCATTTATTTTTCTAAGGGATGTGCTTCAAAGCTCGCCTCTGCTCAACCTGAGCTGTCTGTTCTGAGCCGAGTCACTCATGATGTGACAATGGCGACGGTGATTGATGCCTGCTCTCTTTTGCCGTATTGGTTTATTTAGTGGCAAATTTATTTCCCCTTTGTATGCATTTCCTTGTGCATATGCATGTACTTTACTGCAGGAGGCCATTTGTATTTTATTGTGGTTTGCGTACCCAACCTTGCAGCACTCTGCTAATTATACAGTTATCGCAATAGCTGCATTTTTAATCTAGAGGCCAATTTAGAGCTGTAGCTGAAAGTACCTCTCCACTCTTCACTATCACTGACAAGGTATTTATAATTTTTAGACTCCGAGCCAATCCATATCTCACCCTGGGGATCTCTCAGAATTGAAGCTTGGACAGCTAACAGTACAGGCTTTTCTCTTCAGTCCGAGCCCAGGGAAAATAAATCCCGTCGCTCTACAAGCTACTGGATTGGAAAAGAGTTTTCCCCCCTTCTAGTACGAAGCGGCATCTCGGGCGAGGCCATATTTTCTTAATAGGTTTTTACTCGAGCACAAACAGAGTTTCAGCAGAAAAATATGCATCCAGGAACCAGAACAAAACATGTTATTGAATGATGAATGATTGCATTACTTTTTCCACTCACATATTATTTCCACCTTTGGGTGAAAACACGGATCCGTTTATGCAAAGTCGACATAATGTGGCTCAAATGAAAGGGAAAGTAAGCATATAATTTCATGCAGTATACATGAATCACTTTCAGGGTGTTGTCGTTGAGTCAGACGGTATGTCTTATTATGCAGGCGCCTTCAGCAATTAATGCTCCTTATTTTCACCCACAACACATGCTTAACTTATAACTGTGGGTACTTTAGAAACAGTCGAAGGCCGTAATGATTTGGATTTGAAACTTCAACATCCTTCTTCTTGATGACAGCCTATATTTATTCTCAAGGCTAGTAGTTTTGTATTTGTTTGTCGAAAGGATATGAATAAATTTAACGTAAACATGTAACTTCAGCTCAGATATAAGAGCATCCTCCTGCTCTTTATACTAATTAAACTTTGTTTACCTTTCTTTGAATAACGGTAAACTCCTTCCTCCTCCATCCCTCATCAGAACCACTGCCCATCAGGGACGAAGGGAACAGAAGGAAGAAGGGGATGGAGGGAGTCGAGTGGATGGATAGATCATGTCTGACCACAAAAGAGTTTGGTTGCGCGGGGGCTTTTTCTCCATCAGGCCTGTCTGGAACCAATATTCATTTAGCCTGATGTATTCCTGGGCTTGAAACTTTAATGTGATTTGTGGGAAAATCCAGATGGCAAGTTCACGGATCAACGCTGCTCACTGACAGTGCCGGTGCCAGCGGCCGGGTGCACAATAACACCGAGTGCTTCAGCCCTCCCTTCTTTCTCCTCTTGTCTAACCATACCTCATGCCCCCCAACCGCACCATCAACACGTACACACATTTTCTTCTTCTTCTTTTTTCTGATATCAGTGTGTTGGAGCTGGAAGATTGTCGAAGGAACCATTTGAGATGCTGACATTCAGCTCAGCACTATCAGTCTTGCAATCTCTTGTTTTCCACTCTCTTCTTCTGTCCGTTCGCCCTCTCTCCCTCTCTCCCTCCTCTCTCTCTGCCTCTTACTTTGTCTCTGTACACATCTCTACTGTCTTACTTCATTACACTCACGCCTACTCCCACCACACACATGCGCATGCCCCTTGACTCTTCCCCCCATCATACTTTGGCTCTCATTCACTCCATCAATCACTCTCCTCATTCCTGTTTCTTCACCTCTCCTGCTCCCCTCTACATTCTCCGACTGAGCATGCACTCAAGTATTGGAAATTTGATGTCTTGTCCTCCCACTCCGGCAGCAGAAATGATGTCATGCAATAAAAGTAAATCCATCAACATTTGTTAGTGCAGTGGGGGAATGAGTAAGAGAATTGGAGCCCTTGGGCCAAAAATTAAATGAGAAACTAATCAGAGTAAAAACATTTATCTTCGTGACTTACCCGGCTTTTGCTGTGTTAGGGCAGTAACATGTGAAAACACTGGAAATGATTGGGCCATAAAGCTAGGAGTTTATATGGCTCTGAGGCAGGTATTCGTGGAGGAAAACACTGGCTATGGGAGTAGGGAGTTACACTTACCATCATTAAAGATGAAATGATGAAATGAAAGGTACATATTGGAATTTCCGTGCAGCTATTTGATAACCTCCAACTTTATGCTCTGCCAGTGCACATAATTCCCTCCAACCCCTCTGCCTGACTCGCTCTAAATAAATAGCGCCCCAAAATGGCAGTTAATCTCATTGCATACATCACAGCCTGATATATTTCCTTCACGTCGTTCGGAGGGTATAAGCCCACCAAACATACCATGAATGCTGAAGACGGAGGAGACTCTGCAAAGTGTGACTTTGCCTTTTCATTATGTCTCTTTCTGGAGTGCTCTATTTTTACATGGTGATAGATAGGGAGTGTAGGCCGCAACTGAGGCTTGTAACTGCCTTGGCAAGCAGTTGCCTGCTTATTGGAATGCCACGCTCCGCCTCATAAGCTACAGTTTCATTAAAGATTAATTGACCATTGTGTGGCCACAATTTCACAAAATAATCATTACTTAATCCACTGGTGCAATAAAGTGCATTACTTCAATGGCGGCATTAAATTACCATTGGAGGTTATCGTTGCAGCCATGATACAAAACCAAAGACCTCTGAACTGGAAGATTTTTCTGTTTCTCCACATTCCAGGCCGGCCCAGCCCTCCCCTGCTGATCTTATATACTTAATACAGGAGGGGCATATAGTTTTAAGATTTGCTGTGTTTGCCCATTTCACACAAAGGTTCCTCTTCCATAGCTACGAGGTAAAGGTGCCGCTGAAGTAGCTATTTATCCACTTTTCATTTCTTTGCATAAAGCGCTTTAGGTCTCTGACAGTGTGTGTGTGTGTGTGTGTGTGTGTGTGTGTTGGGCCTGACAGAGGATAACATGTTCCACTCGAGCTATTCTCAGCTCTCGGAATATGTTAGCATTTTTTAAAGTTCCGAATGAGGTGTACTTAGCATTCAAATGGATAATGTGTTGGTGTGTCTGTGCCGAGTAGATTATCGTAGATTATCATAAGTGTTCTAAGCAGTCTAGGAGGCAGCAGCTTGTGTTGTCAAATGGGGCTGTCGACTCAAAATATTTGTATTAGGTCTTATTTAAGCATCTGTGTGTGGCGGAGTAATTGTTTTGGACAATTTAGTCAATGATTTCATCTCAGATATCCTTTTTATTTTTATTTTCTTCATAGAGCTCTCTATTGAGTTTTTTGGGGAATTTTCCTGGAACACGAATAGACTTTATATACTTGAAAGAACAAAGCAACAGAAAAATGGGAAATCCTATTTCCGAGAACATATTAACATACAAGTGCCTGCATATGCATAATATGTAATACACCCAAGTGTATCTGTGTGGAACAGAAAGACTTTGAGATGACAATGCGCTTTGCACAATATCTGTATATAGCTTGAGCTTTGATGGAACCCACCTATTGATATTTTTAACAACAAAAAGCAAGCAAGGATGCAGGTGCGGCAATCACTGTAAAAGCATAAATTACGTATAAAAATGGTCTTGGCATTCAGGGTTTGCCTCTACTGCCTCTCGGGAAAAAAGGAAATTGCTGAAATTGCATGTTGAAGCAATTGCTGGATTGAGGAGGGCAGACAGTCTGGAGAGTTAGATGAGCTCTCCGTGGTGCTGAATTACCGTCAGTTGTGCTGCACATAGGACGCAGACACACATGTTGAGTCAGAGTAAAAGTAACTTGCTGATTTCTTTTCTTATCCTGCAGGAGAGGGCGAATGCACATTTGCGCTGTAATTTCTTTTTTTCTTTTAGCAATAATGTTCTCACAGTCCATGCAGCCCCAACTGCTATAATTTCGTTTTGGATTTGCCAAATGCCCTCACGCCGAATATTAGTTGAGTTATGAAATATGGCTTCGGCGAGTAATTAGAAATGTATTTGCTGTTGGCTGGTTGTGCACTTCAATTGCACTGTTCAAGCTGTTCCGTCATGTGCTGCCATGAGTCCCCGCACAGCAGAAGCAGTAGGCCTCGGCTGGTGAGATGTTGTACCAGTGTCGCGCAATCAAGTGCGTGCACGTACAAACACACAGGGCGACACACACACACCCCTTTGTGGGCTCTTGCAGAAATCACATGTTTTACAAGAACCCCAGAGAGGGGGAGGAGAGACATATGACAAGCTCTGACATTTCCATTTCGGCTATAAAAGATACAACTGCCCTCAAAGTGTCACAATATGCTGCGTACACATCTGAGATCAAAAGCTCAGATTTATCACTGAAATTACATCAAACATCCCTTTAATAATGTTAATGTATTTGTTTGGAAAACATCTTTCTTTTATATGCTTTACTAAAAAGGAAGAAACCTGCCGAATCTAAATAAACTCATTTAAAACTGAATCAAACAGATGTTTTGTGGGTTTAATTATTCAACCTTTTTAGACATATGTGTGGTATCTTATTAGCAGAATATATAGACATTTTCAGAAGCCATTATATTCATTAACATATGAAATACAAATACACATATGTTGTGAGTGATCATTTATTTTGCAGTAAATATATTAAATTTTCTAATAATGGCCTTTTAAGTGTCTTGAGTTAGAATTTTAATTATAATTTAAATTAATAGGTGACATCTTTAGATGTATGCACACGGGCTTATTACAACCAACAATTTAAGGTATATACATACACACGATCAGGTATAACATTATGACCACCTGCCTAATATTGTGTTGGTCCCCCTGATGTGGTCAGAAATGCTCTGAACCATTGGGCATGGAAAAGAGGACCTCTCAGGGTGTCCTATGGGGCCTGACACCAGAACGTTGGCAGTGGATCCTTTAGGTACTCTGGCTTGTGCAGTGGGGCCTCTGTCAATCAAACTTGTTCCACTGCATCCTGTTGATGCTTGATCAGAATGGGGTCTAGGAAGTTTGGAGGTCAAATCAACATCTTGGGCCATTGTCATGTTTCTCAAGATGTTCCTGATTGTTTGATGTTGTTGCCATGTGGTGGGGTGCATTTTCCTGCAGGGGTAGGCCAGTGACATTTGCATGAAGGAGTGTGTTTGTTTGTTCTGGGACAATGTTTATTTGGGTGTCTAAGTCTCGTCAACAC